>JAJOZX010010057.1:35000-145634 GCA_023014485.1 Bathynomus jamesi
AGTTTTTGATGGAACTGGGTGACTTTGGCGGTGTTTTGCAACAATTTGGAGCAGGAACTGGAGCTGCTCTTCCCCCACTGTCAATTTCTTATTCAGCTTGAACTAAAGCTACTGCACGTTCTGCCCAGTCATTTACAACAGATAGAGCTGCAACAATAGCTCTGGCCCTTAAATATTCACAGTTGGATGTCCAAGTGCTGGGTGCCTTGTTCAGAAATCCTTCTGGCAAATTCAGCTTAGTAAAGAATTCTCTAGTATTTCTTGTAACAAGTTGGTGTAGTCCTTCACCAGAGCAGAAAGTCGATTCAGGAATCCGAGGACGCTTTTGTGGTCTATCAGTGGACTCATCTTCTAATGCCTTTACCATGCGTTTCTTTACATCTGTAGTAATTCGCTCATCAAAGAAAGCAAGACCAACTGCTTCTTCAGACAGGTACCATAAGTGGTTAGAGAGCTTTTTTTTAGTTGCATCAGAAATCTTTTTGTTAGGATAATTAATCAATGACCTCATAAGGAGCCAGTCATTAAATGGGGTTTCAATAGGGAGTGAGGATGTTGTCCAAGCCTTCATATAGATGAGAACAGAAGGGAAAGATCTCGAATTCCTCGTTCTTCAGTCTTAGTCATCTTGAACTGGTTTCGAAAAAGCCACATCTTGATAGAATAGAGCGCTTTGGACATCCAGCGAGCTCGATGCATGGCACCTGGTGCACGAAACTTGATGCCTTTATTGGGGACACCTCCAAGAAAGATGATGGACAGATCCAAAAGTTCTTGATAGTCATCCCGTAGCATAGGTGCCTGGGATCTAGCAAACTGAATTAGTTCAGTTTTAGAGGTGGATAATTGCTTCTTTAGTAATCGTGTCTGTCTCACCTGTTTGGAACTGGCTTTGATCAACAGAAGTCCAATTGTCACGAAAACGCTTAAAGATCAATATCTCTGGACCAGTTGATGTAGATCCCAATGTTGCTTCAAATGCAGCTCCCAACAATAAATCTAAAACATGGTGTCTACAAGGCAAGTACAAAACATTCATTCATTAAATTTTTTTCAAACACTAATAACAAAATCAGTATAAATAATTGTGAAAAATATAAATAACATAGTTTATTATCTGATAATAGCAAAAAAGAAGTATAGTGATACACAGTTACACACCTTTTACTTATGACAGCAGAACACTGAATGAGACAAATAAACAATTGCAACATAATCTGGAGCATTCTTGATGAAACATGTTTAAACAGGTTGATCTTGTCTTATCAAACAATATTTTCAGCTACAAACTTGACAATTATCTCTAATATATTCATTTAATTGAATTCATCATAAATATGATGATTAATTAATTAAAAACATATGTTTAGTATACTTGACAACTGCTAGTAATTTCAAATAGTAATTGCATAAATAATAGCTATATTTTATGAACTTTAATAAGCGGGGGCGACCTCTAAAAATTGTTCAATCAAAAACATGTTTTATATGTGATGTTTTTTCAACCAATGGAACTGGTTGAGGGGGCGCAACCTAAAAAAATCAACACTTCGAAAATAAGAGACACCCTAAATTATTATTATATATATATATCGGGTGGTCCGAAAAAAATGACGCATTTTTTAAAAATTAATATCTCAGTAACCCCTTCCTTATCATGACAATTTTTATATGCAAGATACTTTCAAACTTCTTTTTTGAATGCAAGAAACGGAATTCTGATATCTTTTATAGTTTTTTCGCAATTAACAAAAGTAACAACATGGGTCAAAAAAACAAAAATCGCAATATAATATCCGTTTTTTATACGATATCATGCGATATTTTGCAAGTTATTACAAAACTCTACAGGAATGAACAAGTCAAATTGTGGATATTTTTATTTTTTAACAATTCGTCAGTACCCTTAATGATGTTGTCAGAGGAAGATCGTATTCTCATTAAAAATTGTTACTGTGAAAAAGGATGGAAGACTGGAAGGTTATTGCAAGAGTTTCCCGGCAAAAAGTGGAAAAGGCGTGCAGTGGAAAGACTCTTAAAGAAGATTCGCGAATCGGGAATTACTGCCAGAAAACCAGGAAGCGGTAGACCTAAAACAGCTTCGGTTCCAGAAAATGTGGATTACATCAACGATAAAATCTGCTCTCAAGAAGATAAACTAGGAAGTCATTTGTCACAAAGAACAATTGCTAAACATTTGAATATTGGAAAGACTTCTGTACATCGAATAATTAAAGCACAAAAACTAAAAGCCTTCAAAAGAATAGTATCTTCTAGAAAAAGTGATACTGTTAAGGATAAAAGAAAAACAAGGTGCAGAAAGTTACTTGATAATTTCTCTGTCGTTGATATTAAAAAGATAGTCTTCACGGATGAAAAAGATTTCACTCTAGAAATTCCGCGAAACCGTCAAAATGATGTTGTCTACGGGCGTGGTAAAAAGTGTGACATTTCAATAAACAGATTGTATCATGAAACGTCAAGATTCTCCAAAAAGGTTATGATATCTGCAGGGGTCTCTTGGAATGGCAAGACAGATGTTCATTTTATTGAAACTGAAAAGACAAAGGTGAATTCTGCAAATTACATTGAACTTTTAAGAACAAAATTGTTGCCGGATTGTCGTCGCCTGTATCAAGAAAATGATTTCATATTTCAACAAGATGGAGCACCGTCGCATACAAGCTACGCCACACAGTCGTTTCTGATTAGCAATACACCAAAATTAATAACGAAAAATGAGTGGCCACCACAAAGCCCAGATTGTAATCCTATGGACTACTCAATTTGGGAGTTACTAAAAGAGAAGGTTTACCGAGGTCGACGAGAAAAATTCACCGAATCAGAATTAAAAAGTAAAATACTTGAATCTTGGCAAGAAATTGGCATTAATGAAGTAAGAAGTATTATTTTTGTGTGGAAGAAAAGACTTAGATTAGTGTGTCAACAGAGTGGTGGTCCAATCGATCATTTACTGTAAATTAATTAGTTAAATTTCTGATTAAATTTTTCCTTTCTCATGATATTCGTTTTTCTGACCCATGTTGTTACTTTTGTTAATTGCGAGAAAACTATAAAAGATATCAGAATTCCGTTTCTTGCATTCAAAAAAAGAAGTTTGAAAGTATCTTGCATATAAAAATTGTCATGATAAGGAAGGGGGTTACTGAGATATTAATTTTTTAAAAATGCGTCATTTTTTTCGGACCACCCGATATATATATATATATATATATATATATATATATATATATATATATATATATGCTGCAAACCCACAAGGAAAAAGAAAAACGATTCCAAGGCCTTTCGTGTATTCAGAGCTACACCTCGTCAGGGAATGAAGAGAGAAGGCAAGATGCCCATAAATATATACAACGTAGCGGAAACCAAAACAATTAGCACATACTTAACAAGAGTTAATGAGAGGCAAAATGAATTTTAACATGATATTGTCAATTTTATACATTCCCGCACTGTTATTGAAATTGGTTTTATAATGGATAAATGCACATTCTAGAATATTTCTTTCTATTATATCTCTGTTTTCAACAAGCGCTTTAGAACTATCCCACTTGATGCTATGATTACATCTATACATATGGTTAAACAAAGCATTGGAATTATTAGTTGTTCTACACGCATATTTATGCTGTTTTACCCGAATATCTAACGTTTTACCCGTTTGGCCTATATATACTGAGTTACATTGTGTACATCCGATCGAATACACACAACCAACAACATTATCCGAGCTATTCTTTATTAGGCGTGATTTAACAATATTATTATACTTAAAGACTACATTGATGCCAAGTGCTTTAAGTAAAATCGGAAGATATTGAAAATTAACATGGTAAGGTAGGCTAAGGATATTTTTACGCTCAAATTCCTTTACAATTACATTATTATAATGTGCTCGTTATTCACAAAAGTCCCTGTTGATGACCTACTTGATTTTTTAAAAGATAAGATCTCTGAAAATTCTTTCCCTGTTCAATACAATACTCTTATTGAGTTAATTAAGCTTTGTGTGAACAGCTGGGTTTTGCTGCACGCCGCCTGCCGTCACCGGGTCTCGATCGCTTGGCTGATGGTTAACCACTACAACACTGAGGTGTGTGCAGTGGTGGGCACCGTTAACCAAAAAGTTAACTTCGTTAACCGCTAATCCGTTAACCAAAAAGTTAACTTCGTTAACCGTTAATCCGTTAATTCGTTAAACATGTAACGGAAGTTACCGATAAACCGTTAAAGTTAACTTTTATTATAAAAAAAATGAAAAACACAATATATATATATAATTTAATTTTCCCTCTTCTTCTCGTTCTCCATTTTGTCCATGAGATGCATGTTGCCCTTCATGAAAATTAGCATATCAAAGTTTTCATCAGACAGGGATGATCTCTTGGCCCTCAGGATGTCCTTGCCCATAGAGAACAAACGCTCCACTGCAGCACTGGAGGGGATGGCTGTGTTGAACTTGATGAACAAGTCCACCAACACTTGCTCACCCAAGAAGGCAGCATCTGTCAGCAAGTCCTTGGAGTTGGTCTCCAGCCAGGTCTTGACCAAGTTCTGGGCCTTGCCCTTGAGTGACCTGTGGCTTCTGCTGCTCTCTTTTGTCTGGATGACAGCACTGAAGAAGTCATCCTCCTCCTCTCCTCGTTGTTGCTGCCTCCACTGTTGCTGCCCACTTCGTTGGACTGCTGCTTCATGGCCTCCTCGACTGTACCCTCCATGCTTTTCCTCACCCTGGCGACCTTGGTGTTGTCATACTTGTCCAACCAGATGAGGCGAAACCTGGGATGGAAGGCAGCAGCCAGCTGGCATTCGTCATCCTCCAGGAGGGGCCCAAACCTTTTGTCGATGCCTGCCAAAAGTGCGTCGACCAAGGCGCTGCAGTAGACGAGGCCCTTGGACTTCAAGTCCTTAAGCCTGAAGATTGTCGCAGCAACTGTTGGCAGCAGAGTCCCAAGGTAGGCTTGTTCCTCCCCCTGGATCTTGTCGAGTGCTTTGGCCACAGGTGACATGATCTGGAAATAAAACAATGGAGAATTAGCAAATTGTAGAAATTCAAATTTGTATTATTCTGCAATATTATTCTACTGTATTTTACTCAATAATATAACGATAATTGAATGAGCAAAACTAAAACGTATCTACTGGCTGGTGTTAAGAAAAATATAACTTTATTGCAATAAATGAATATAGTTGGAATAATTGTATTCTTAAACGTTTACGTTAACAACGCTATTATTGTATCAAGGTCCTGCATTTAATTGTAACCAAAAAAAATAAATCGTGGAATTTCCATGAGTCCCGCTAGTTTATTATTAATTTATAAATATATTACCTTGACATACTCTTTCATTAAGTCGACATCCTGGTCTTTGAAGCTGTTGACCTTCAGCTGGGTCATGACTCTGTGGAGAGCAGGCCTCTTCGTCTCCAGGATTGTGTTCAGGACCACCACAGAGTCATAGGTGGAGTTCCACCTCGTCGTTAACGGACTTGAGTTAACGGAAGTTAAATGTAACGGAAGTTAATTAGTCCGATAATGATTTTCAAAGTTAACTTAAAAGTTAAATCGTTACGAAAAAGTTAACTTCGTTAATTAACGATTAACGGATTAACGGTTTGTGCCCAGCTTTGGGTGTGTATATATATATATATCTGTTTTGCCAGGCATATATATATAAGCGCCTAACCTGATTCTGGTACTCTCGGAGTGAGGTTTGATGTATATATAATTTTATCATATATATGAAATAAATAAGCATTGAAAAGAATAAGATTGACAAGTTAGTTTTATTTACTTATCCAAAGCGAGAAAAATTATGAAGTTCCACAAAATTTACTTCAGGCTAAATTGTTAACATGTAATACTTATTATTATTATTATTATTATTATTATTATTATAAACCAAAAACTAAATACAAATTATTTACATACCGAAGGCAATTCGCGTCTACACCGGGTCGACTGAGCCGCCTAACGGATCTCACACATAAGGTGATTGACCGGAGACCAAATAACCTTCCTGACCTTCTACAATCTGTCATTTATTTCTCAAGTTCGTCTTATATACAGGGTGGGCGGATAGTAGCTCCCTATTTTGGATTGGTAAAAAAATACGTATATTATCCATTTATTTCAGAAGAAATAATATGAAAAGGTAGGCATACATGGTAGGTTTTCAATAAAATTCAATGTGGGCTCCAACTCTTTCCATCAGCTTCTGGAGCCGCCCAGGAATGGCGTCCACTGACTTTAGCAGGAACTCCGGCGGGATGGAGGACATGACTTCCCGAATTCGGTCCTCCAGTTCTTCCAATGTCCTCGGTTTGGTGCGGTAGACTTCTTCCTTTACCCACCCCCAAAGAAAGAAGTCGCACGGTGTCAAGTCGGGGCTCCTGGCTGGCCATTGATGTGGACCACGACGACCCATCCAACGCCCAGGGAAGTGGGCATCCAGCCACTCACGGACAACAAGAGCGAAGTGCGGAGGGGCGCCATCTTGCATAAATATCAGATCGTCGATGTTCTCCCATGTGCTGACAACCGGCCAGACCTCGTTTCGCAACATAGCAAGGTACCGCTCAGCATTCATGGTGTTGCGCAGAAGGAACGGGCCCACAACCTGATCTGAGGTCATACCACACCACACCGTTACACTGAACCGATTCTGCCGTTTTTCAGCGGTAACCGTGCGACTTTCTTTGGGGGTGGGTAAAGGAAGAAGTCTACCGCACCAAACCGAGGACATTGGAAGAACTGGAGGACCGAATTCGGGAAGTCATGTCCATCATCCCGCCGGAGTTCCTGCTAAAGTCAGTGGACGCCATTCCTGGGCGGCTCCAGAAGCTGGTGGAAAGAGTTGGAGCCCACATTGAATTTTAGAGAAAACCTACCATGTATGCCTACCTTTTCATATTATTTCTTCTGAAATAAATGGATAATATACGTATTTTTTACCCAATCCAAAATAGGGAGCTACTTTCCGCCCACCCTGTAGTTCCAAACCGCCTACGTAGAAGGAAATCTAATTATGTAAAGGGTTTGATGATACAGCAAAAGACAATTAACACAAACGTATATAGAATTAATAAGGCTCTTGTAGACCGATAGGAATATACTAAATCTTATAATGTATGCAATAGAGCGACTTGTGACTAAGACGAAGCCATTTCCTTTGGCTTTATCATATAACTTATATACACAACGTTATAAGAGGGCGTGATTGCTTTACCATATGTACCGTAGCATGTGACCATAACGGTAATGTTTTATCATAAAGGGAAAGTGAAATGATAAAGAGGCGCCATTATACCTTATTCTATAATATATATATATATATATATATATATATATATATATATATATATATATATATATATATACACACTCGTATATAAGCTGGTTAAACGAAGTTTGAGCTTTTGTTCGACCTGTTTCTCTTGATGAAGGTCAGAATTATTGTTCTACCTTCGACCTACACACACACACACACACACACACACATATATATATATATATATATATATATATATATATATATATATATATATATATGTTCTGAGGATGTCATTAAACGAAAGATTTCGTGTTTTTTTCTTTCGTGGTTATTTTCATCATATATATATTATATATATATATATATATATATATATATATATATATGAAAATTATTTCACGAAAGTAACACGTGAAAAATATTTATGATGAATAAAACCACGAAGGAAAGGAAACACAAAATGGTGCTCAAGCGCTTTCGTCTAATGACATCCTCAGGAACACTGAAGTACATAAAAGGGTTACAGCCTATATATAGGTTACAGAAAGAAAAAAGAAAAATAAATAATATACACACACACATATATATATATATATATATATATATATATATATATATATATATATATATATATATATATATATATATATATATATATATATGCAATAAACGAAGTAAAAATTAAAAATTAAAGGATTATCAGAGAGGCATACAGATTTGTAAGGAAAAAATATCGATTTTTAGCACAAGATCAAATGAATTATAAAAATACAAATTTATACTGGAAATCTGCCCGGGTTTTAACACTGCCTTTTATGGTTGTTTCGATGTATGTAAAAATAAAATGAAAATTAAAAGTTAATAAAGTAGCATACAAGTTTACCAAAGATTTAGCGTTCTACCCTTCTTATCTAAATCTGTTTTGAAGGAATTCAAAACAACAGGATCGAGTTGAAAAAGACCTTTGCTTATGTTGAAGTTATTTGAAAGTTGGATAATGGCAGACTCAAGAATATTTCTATTAACAATGTTGCTAGAGTAAACTTGTATGCTACTTTATTAACTTTTAATAAAAGGCAGAGTGTTAAAACCCGGGCAGATTTCCAGTATAAATTTGTATTTTTATAATTCATTTGATCGTGTGCTAAAAATCGATATTTTTTCCTTACAAATCTGTATGCCTCTCTGATAATCCTTTAATTTTTAATTTTTACTTCTCCGTTTATTGATATATATATATATATATATATATATATATATATATATATATATATATATATGTGTGTGTGTGTATATATTATTTATTTTTCTTTTTTCTTTCTGTAACCTATATATAGGCTGTAACCCTTTTATGTACTTCAGTGTTCCTGAGGATGTCATTAGACGAAAGCGCTTGAGCACCATTTTGTGTTTCCTTTCCTTCGTGGTTTTATTCATCATATATATATATATATATATATATATATATATATATATATATATATGATGAATAAAACCACGAAGGAAAGGAAACACAAAAAGGTGCTCAAGCGCTTTCGTCTAATGACATCCTCGTCATTAGACGAAAGCGCTTGAGCACCTTTTTGTGTTTCCTTTCCTTCGTGGTTTTATTCATCATAAATATTTTTCACGTGTTACTTTCATGAAATAATTTTCATATATATATATATATATATATATATATTATTCAGTGTTCAAAAATGATTGGTTAGATTTTGGTTTGATAAACTTTTGTATGTAAACGTTACTTTACGTTACCTCTAAACGTTAACGTTACATTTACATCAAATCAATGAGCAAAATTACATTCAACCAACGTTAGCATTCCAGTGTTACAGCAATGTTAATATAACGTTAATGTAACGTTAGCATGTTATGTAGGAAAATCCCTCTTCATTTGTAGGATTTGATGAACGACCGAATTGATGTATACCCTGATCCTACCCTCGTGACCCGCATCACAAGGTCGCTCGTGAAATTTGTTAATAAATTTGTCAAGTAAATTTTTCAAATGTTATAAACTAAATATTTAACTCTTCACCTCTTCTTTTGAGTCGATATTAAGGTTGCCAGATTTTGCGGGACAAATTTTTTCTGAAGTTTTTTTTTTTAAGACCAATTTTTTTTTCAAATTGAAACTAGATTTCTTCAACGGTTACAACAAACAAAATTAGAAAAATTTTGTTAAAACAATGCTTAATAATGCTTCCTATTTGGATCAAATACGAGACTGTCCCGCAGAATGCGGGACGTCTGGCAACTCAATTCAATATTGACCCATAATGGACCAAAACCATTTTTTTTTCTGATATTTCTTGATATATTCAACTTTGGAGAGACTTTAAATAAACATGAAATAGTTATCTGATACCAAAAAATTTAAATTAAAAATTAATATTAAAAAGTAATATTTAAATATTTAACTTTTAAGTTCTAACCTAAATTGTAGCGGTAAAATGTGTCCTAAAAAAGCGACAATGGACGTTAATGGGTTAATTAACCAATTTGTATTGTATGTTGTACCTTTTTTGTTTAAATATTTCTTCGGATATTTTCAAAAGATATCCTATTAACGTAAAATGTAAATACCATTATTTAGAGAGATTTTGGCTCTCTTTCTTCTATGAGAGGAGGGGGAGAGGGGTGCACTTTAATGGGCGTTTGTTCTTGGGCCCTCCTTCCTGCATAAGGATAATAATAAAGCCTGAGTTGTGGCTAGTGAAAGTACTGAATCAATAACCAAATCTGATTGTACTTTTAGTATATTTTTAATACTTTTAATACTATAATACCTTTAATACTTTAATACTTTTACTTGGTAGTCTGTTAATTTAGGATGTAAATACCTTTATTAAAGTTAAAAATAATTCATGGTACCGAGGATTGAAAGTTTTTGAAAGTTTAATCGGAGGTAATGAAAATTATTGATCCATAAATCAGATTTTCTCGCATTTTCAGTATCTTTTGCCATCATTAAATAATGACTAATTATACACTGTACAACAGTGAAAAAAACGGAAATGAAATCGTCATTTTTATTGCTAATTATACGCGTAGATTGCGAAAATAACACTCATTTATTTATATCACCCACCGATTTTATGAAAATGACCCTATTTCATTGTATCATTTTGAGAACCACTGGTTCTCTGAACGCATCTTTTACATTTTGTTCGGTCATGCATATGCTGTGGTGGTGGTGTTCGGCTCTGTGTTTCCACTTTGATTTTATGAAAAATTTCTTTCATTAATCATTTAAAACAAAACTGTCAGCCATATTTTATCATAAATCGGTGCTATAAGTGAGTATTATTGAATAACAGCTATCAAATTATGTATATTTCACCGACAACGTCTATATTGTGTGAAATTGCAAATTGATCTATCATTTTCCTATTTTACAAGTTTTTATTGATGTTATGCTACAATGCCTAGAGAGTGCAAAAATTCGCCAGACAGTTTTTGTTATATTTGTGGGACATTAACGTTAAAACAGTATAAAAGGAAGTTGATTTCTCATGTGAAAAAGCTTTATGAATTATTCTTCGCGTGCAAAGTTGGTGATCAGGACAAGCACTGGGCGCCTCATATCTGCTGTGTGAGATGTACAAGCTCGTTATCTGCATGGTTCAAAGGCACCGGTCCTGGTCTGGGATTCGGTGTCCCAATGGTATGGAGAGAGAGCCGCTGGACCATTCAACTGATTGCTATTTCTGCTTAATGAACATCACAGGTTTGAATCTTTTATTTTTCTGAATATACGTCAAATTTGGTGTTTTTAGCACATTTTAGCATATCCTGCTCTGCATAATGTATTACACAATTTGCTATCTTAAGTAGTCAACAATGTCTATTGTCTCACACTACAGGTTGCAACAGAAAAGGGAAAAAGGCTATAGTATACCCAAATCTTCGTTCTGCTATGCGTCCTGTGGAACATTCTACAGATATACCCATCCCTCGTCCTCCAGCTGAAATGCCGACCGATAACACAGACTCTGACAAATCGGAATCAGACGGCGAGTGCTATGAAGCTCAAGTCGAGTCCAAGAAAGAACAACATCTCATCACGCAGCCTGAACGCCTCACGTCTACAAGAATGGAATCTGCTGGCGGAAGACGTACGAATTACAGCATTCCGAAAGCGCTTCTTGGATTTGCAGGAATATTTCACAATGAAGAACAATCTTTGTTATTGTATTGATATACATGGTCTGTTCGATGCTCTGGGTTTGTGCTATGAACCGAATCAGTGGAAATTGTTCATTGATGCATCTCTGTACAGTGTTAAGGGTGTACTGCTACACAATGGGAACACAATGCCTTCTGTTCCGATCGCTCATTCAGTCGTCTTGAGAGAAACGTATAACAATGTTGCTTTTATTCTGGACTGTATAAAATACAATGAACATGAATGGCTTATCTGCGCAGATTTGAAGGTTGTAGCTATTCTCAATGGATTGCAAACTGGCTATACGAAATACATGTGTTTCCTATGCAAATAGGATAGCCGAGCAAGGTCTGAACACTACACACGCTCAGTATGGCCTCCGCGAGACAATTCCTCACCTGGATCTCACAATGTTATTCACGAACCACTAGTACGAAAGGAAAAGGTTATCTTGCCGCCACTTCACATAAAACTAGGGCTGATGAAACAATTTGCAAAGGCGTTGAAACAGGATAAGCCTGCCTTCAAATATCTAAAGGAAAAATTCCCAAAAATAAGTGATGCCAAGATTAAAGAAGGCATATTCGTCGGCCCTCAAATTTGCCAACTCATGCTAGACGAACACTTTGAAGCGGTGATGGATGAGGTTGAGTTGGCAGCCTTGCGTGCATTCAAAAACGTGTGCAGCGGTCTACTAGGAAAGACTAAATACGACAACTATGCTGCACTTGTGGATCCACTTATCAACTCATACCAACGTCTCAGATGTAAGATGTCATTGGAAATTAATTTTTTGCATTCGCATCTCTCATTCTTTCCGGAAAACGCATCTGCTGTTAGCGACGAACACGGGGAGAGATTCCACCAGGATATAGCCACAATGGAGAGCCGATACAAAGGGAAGTGGAGTCCTGCTATGCTGGCCGATTTCTGCTGGAATTTAAAGCGTGACTAACCAGAAGTATCACACAAACGCCAGCATAAATACAAATAATGAGTTGAAAACAGTATAATACGAGCGTTTTATGTTAATTTTGTGCATATACGTTGAAGTATAGCAATAATTAAACTGTTCCATATGATAAAGCCTATCTGTTTATCAATATAGTCTTATTTTTTGGTATGAAGATTTTAAGCAGTCATTACAAAAAAACGTGACGTGATAGAAAAAAACTATTTTCAGATTTGGAATCAGCACACTCGAAATATTAAGAATGACCGAATGTTATTCCCGTTTTATTTCTGAACCGAAAATTTGTTGTACTAATTTTAACCCTTCAGTGCACAGTATTAACTTTATTGATTTTGTTCTGGCTAACGCCAGACGATTTTATCCAGTCTCGGAAAAGACCTCTGTGCAGTAAAGGGTTAAAACTGATCTCTTAACTTTCAATCTACGGTACCATGAACTACAGTATTTTAACTATTTTGAAGCCTAGTATCTGAAGTAAGTTTTCAGCTTCATTTGCATGGAAGAAGCCTTGGCCTGCTTCTTCGAATTACAAGATTAATTACGTGTACTATACAACTATAAGGAACAAACCAGTTACCTCAGGTAGCGTACGTGAAATTAGATTAGGTTAGAAATGTTTGTCTATAAAACTTGTAATCGCTCCGGGTTCTTCTACAATAAAAATAAAACAAAATATTTGTCTTCACAAAAGTTAAAGTATAAGGGAATGAATTTTTTTTGCTATGTTATCCTTTTATTTTTTGTTTATTATAGTACAGGGTGTCTCAAAAGTCACTGTGCGCACGCACGAACACACACAACACACACACACACACACACACACACACACACACACACAGGGTGATATCAAATTATGTTTCATAAATTAGTATACATATTCAGGACGTCAAAGTGAACAAACAAGTTCCTATGAACATAAATCCGCAATCGTTTTGTTTCCAAGATACATTGCTTTTATGCTGAGGACGATGGTATTATCTGTACACCTATTGAATGCTTTCTAGATATATCAGAGAACAATAAAATTATTATTATTATTATTATTATTATTATTATTATACAGGGTGTCCCAGAATTAACTATCTATTTCAATGAAATCGGACAAATTTTTTAAAAACACACTTTTATTTATGTTTATCATGTTTAATATGTGTTAAAAATGTATAAATTTCTAAATTTTTTTCATAATTTTATTTTCAGAATTTTTTCATTATCTGGTCCAATGAAAGACCGTCTGAAGTCATAGAATGGCAAAGAGACTCTCCAAAAGTTAACGTGTGGCTTGGAATGACCAAATCCAAAATTTATGGCCCATTCTTCTTTGCGGAAGCAACTGTAACAGGTACCGTCTACCTTGATATACTTCAGCAGTTTCTCGAACCACAGCTTCTTGATGATGGCATTCTTGATAATGTTGTGTTTCAACAAGAAGCATTGATCTTTTGGCGATAAACCTTTGTTTTTATGAAACCCCATGCAAAGAAATCCAGGGGTATCAAATCCGGAGAACGCGGAGGCCAAGGTCGAGGTCCTCCACGTCCAATCCACCGATTCGGAAGGCGTCTGTTGAGGTATTCTCGAACAATTAGAGTATAATGACATGGTGCTCCATCTTGTTGAAACACAACATTATCAAGAATGCCATCATCAAGAAGCTGTGGTTCGAGAAACTGCTGAAGCATATCAAGGTAGACGGTACCTGTTACAGTTGCTTCCGCAAAGAAGAATGGGCCATAAATTTTGGATTTGGTCATTCCAAGCCACACGTTAACTTTTGGAGAGTCTCTTTGCCATTCTATAACTTCAGACGGTCTTTCATTGGACCAGATAATGAAAAAATTCTGAAAATAAAATTATGAAAAAAATTTAGAAATTTATACATTTTTAACACATATTAAACATGATAAACATAAATAAAAGTGTGTTTTTAAAAAATTTGTCCGATTTCATTGAAATAGATAGTTAATTCTGGGACACCCTGTATTTAGTATTATGACAGGATTTTTATCTCGATTATAACAAGCACGAGCCACTTCATTTCCGACGCATTACATACAAGAAAAGATAAAAGCAATACTCTCCATAACTTGAAAATAATTATCGTATATTCAGAGATTATATATATATATATATATATATATATATATATATATATATATATATATATATATATATATATATATAGATAGAGAGAGAGAGAGAGAGAGAGAGAGAGAGAGAGAGAGAGAGGTGCACAGGGACTTTTGAGACACCCTGTATTATACGGAAATCAAAGAAACGTCAATTCGATCATTCAAGCAAGATACTGCATTGTATTGAAAGTACTGTAGGTTTGAAATTGCAGCTATTCAGAGTTATTGGCCCACTTTGGGTAGGGCAAGCCTCAGGTGATATAAATGTATTTGCGCTTGCGGTGCATCTTGCTCCTGATGAATCATGCACCCGGACTTAAAAAGGACAGACGACTGCCCATTGGAATAAGGTAAAAGATTGTTGCGTCCAGCAGTGAACTATATATGGGAGCAATGTTAAGTACGTTGACTTATACTTGACGTATACTTGGCAATGATGCTGCGTGCCGTTCGTACCTTTAATGGATGTCTAGACCCAATGGAACTTTGTAAAATATGGAAGTCTTTACTTTCTGTCTAAGACTTAATCTGTAAACAATCTGTATATACGAGTGTATATATATATATATATATATATATATATATATATATATATATATGCAATTCAATAAAAAAATCAATAAAAAAATTATCATCTCAGAAAACTTAACACACTGCAACCAGACCCTGCCACCTCTTCTTATATGCAACATTCACAATACGTTTCGCTTCTTTGGTCTCAAGTCCGTATTGTCTTCTGAGTATGGATAATTAATATAATTAAAATATTCTTTATAATCAGGTTAATTTAATAAACACACACACACACACACACACACACACACCACACACACATCGTATACATAATAACAAATGCATTCGATAGCGGTATAATACACTGGTATAATACCATTGATCTTTTGTTTGGGTGGATCATCGGGGGCGGTGGGGGGGGACATTATTTTCAAATTATGTGTAACTTTGTAAGTATTTATTTAATTTTTTTCACATACATACTTTATTGTATTGAATATATAGGAATATATAGTATATATAGGCCAAACCGGTAAAACGTTAGATATTAGGGTAAAACAACATAAATATGCGTGTGGAACAGCTAATACTTCCAATGCTTTATTTAACCATATGTATAGATGTAACCATAGCATCAAGTGGGATAGTTCTAAAGCGCTTGTTAAAAACAGAGATATAATAGAAAGAAATATTCTAGAATGTGCATTTATTCATTTTAAAAACACTTTCAATAACAGTGCGGGGACGTATAACATTGACGACATCATGTTAAAATTTCTTTTGCCTCTCATTAACCCTTGTTAAGTATGTGCTAATTGTTTTGGTTTTCCTGTACGTTGTATATATTTATGGGCTTCTTGCCTTTTATCTTCATTCCCTGACGAGGTGTAGCTTTGAATACACGAAAGGCCTTGGAATCGTTTTTCTTTTTCCTTGTGGGTTTGCAGCATACATACTTTAATATCTACCATTATTTTATTATTTCATTTATCTGCAACAAAGCTTTATATATATATATATATATATATATATATATATATATATATATATATATATATATATATATATATATATATATATACATACACACACACAACACACACACAACAACTCAGTATGGTCCCCTGAGAAACTTATATGTTAAACACAGACCGTGCATGGAACATTGAAACAAGGAACTCTTCTGGGAAATTACATCCACTATAGTTCGAATAAATAATGATAAATGACAAATACTATAGTTTTTCTTTATCATGAAAAAGAAAAAACTATAGTATTTGTCATTTATCATTACTTATTCGAACTATAGTGGATGTAATTTCCCAGAAGAGTTCCTAGTTCCATGCATGGTCTGTGTTTAACATATATATATATATATATATAAATATGATGAATAAAACCACGAAGGAAAGGAAACACAAAATGGTGCTCAAGCGCTTTCGTCTAATGACATCCTCAGGAACACTGAAGTACATAAAAAGGTTAAGCCTATATATAGGTTACAGAAAGAAAAAAAAGAAAAAATAAATAACATACATACACACACACAACATATATATATATATATATATATATACATACATATCTATATATACAAATACATACATACATACATACATACATATATATACAATAAACAGAGAAGTAAAAATAATAAAAAATTAAAAATTAAAACCTTAAAGGATTACCAGTGAGGCGTACAGATTTGTAAGGAAAAATATCAATTTTTAGCACAAGATCAAATGGATTATAAAAATACAAAATTATACTGGAACTCTGCCGGGTTTTAACACAATGCTGCCTATGGTCAGGTTTCGATATATATAAAAAAAATAAAAATAAAAATAAAAAAATAAAAAATATAATGCAAATTAAAAGTTAATCGATTTTTAGCACAAGATCAAATGGATTATAAAAATACAAATTTATACTGGAACTCTGTCCGGGTTTTAACACACTGCTGCCTATGGTCAGGTTTTGATATATATAAAAAAAAAATAAAATGCAAATTAAAAGTTAATAAAGTAGAAGACAAGTTTACCAAAGATTTAATGTTTTACCCTTCTTATTTAAATCTGTTTTAAAGGAATTCAACATAACAGGATCGAGTTGAAAAAGACCTTTGCTTATGTTGAAATTATTTGAAAGTTGGATAATGGCAGACTCAAGAATATTTCTATTAACAATGTTGCTTGAATGGAATAAAACTGAAGCATTATTCCAATCAATACAGTGGGCTAACTCTGACAAATGGACAAAAAGGGCACTGGACAACTGTCCTGTTCTAACGGAATATTGATGCTGTTTTATACGTGTGTGCAAATCCTTTCCCGTCTGACCTATGTAAAAGGAATCACATTGTTTACAACCAATTTTATAGATAATGCCTGAATTATTGGTAGGGCTATTTTTTACTATGATATTTTTCACAATATTGTTATATGAAAATACTACATTAATATCCAAAAGTTTAAGTACATTAGCAATGCCTAAAAAGCCCGGGAAAAATGGAAGTACTAAAATATTTTGACAAAGTACGAGTGTTAATATTGACACGATAGAAAGTTCGTTTTGCCTTGTTGAGACAAGATTCCATAAACGCAGATGGATAACACAAATCACTTCCAAAATCAACGGTATTGGAAGTGATTTGTGTTATCCATCTGCGTTTATGGAATCTTGTCTCAACAAGGCAAAACGAACTTTCTATCGTGTCAATATTAACACTCGTACTTTGTCAAAAAATATTTTAGTACTTCCATTTTTCCCGGGCTTTTTAGGCATTGCTAATGTACTTAAACTTTTGGATATTAATGTAGTATTTTCATATAACAATATTGTGAAAAATATCACAGTAAAAAATAGCCCTACCAATAATTCAGGCATTATCTATAAAATTGGTTGTAAACAATGTGATTCCTTTTACATAGGTCAGACGGGAAAGGATTTGCACACACGTATAAAACAGCATCAATATTCCGTTAGAACAGGACAGTTGTCCAGTGCCCTTTTTGTCCATTTGTCAGAGTTAGCCCACTGTATTGATTGGAATAATGCTTCAGTTTTATTCCATTCAAGCAACATTGTTAATAGAAATATTCTTGAGTCTGCCATTATCCAACTTTCAAATAACTTCAACATAAGCAAAGGTCTTTTTCAACTCGATCCTGTTATGTTGAATTCCTTTAAAACAGATTTAAATAAGAAGGGTAAAACATTAAATCTTTGGTAAACTTGTCTTCTACTTTATTAACTTTTAATTTGCATTTTATTTTTTTTTATATATATCAAAACCTGACCATAGGCAGCAGTGTGTTAAAACCCGGACAGAGTTCCAGTATAAATTTGTATTTTTATAATCCATTTGATCTTGTGCTAAAAATCGATTAACTTTTAATTTGCATTTTATTTTTTATTTTTTTATTTTTATTTTTATTTTTTTTATATATATCGAAACCTGACCATAGGCAGCATTGTGTTAAAACCCGGCAGAGTTCCAGTATAATTTTGTATTTTTATAATCCATTTGATCTTGTGCTAAAAATTGATATTTTTCCTTACAAATCTGTACGCCTCACTGGTAATCCTTTAAGGTTTTAATTTTTAATTTTTTACTATTTTTACTTCTCTGTTTATTGTATATATATGTATGTATGTATGTATGTATGTATTTGTATATATAGATATGTATGTATATATATATATATATATATATATGTGCAAATAACTGCAATGACCGCGCAGTCTTTTTTTTCTTTCTGTAACCTATATATAGGCTTAACCTTTTATGTACTTCAGTGTTCCTGAGGATGTCATTAGACGAAAGCGCTTGAGCACCATTTTGTGTTTCCTTTCCTTCGTGGTTTTATTCATCATAAATATTTTTCACGTGTTACCTTCGTGAAATAATTTTCATATATATATATATATATATATATATATATATATATATATATATATATATACACACGTCCTTACTCAGGAAATCTGTGAAGCCACGGGAAAAGAGAACGTTTTGGATTTAATTTTGACAAATAACAATGAGGCAATAATAAATAAAAAGGTAACGCACACAAATTTCTCCGACCATAACCTAATCGATATACGATTGAAGTTAGCACCCAGAGGTCCGAAAACGTATCCCAGAGAGGCAGAAGGAATATTTGAAGGCTTAAACATAAATTCAAAGAAAGTAGATTGGGAAAGTGTAAATAAAGATTTAGAGGAAGTAAATTGGGAATTGTTACTTCACGAGAAGACTAGAACAAATGTTAGGTATATTGGAGACTGAAACCAAACCTATATTACTGAAGTATGTTCCAGAGAGACAAAAAAAGAAAACGTAGCAAGCACGAAAGAAAAATCAGGACACTATTTACACAATGGAAGCAAACCGTAAAACATCTCCACAAATATGAAAATAAAAACCCACTCTACTAGAGAGAGTTTATTTCCACAACAGTTCCACAATGAGGTAGAAAAAAGTGAAGTTTTTTTGCATTTATCTCCACAGATGCAAGGAGACTCAAACTAGAGAGGAAACTAGGCGAAATGGAAATGGACCTGAAGCAAACATTCATACATAAGACAAGCGAGGAGGAAAATAAGGTAGCAGAAAACATAAAAAATAACCCAAAATACTTCTACACGTTTGAGAAAAAGAAAATGCAGTGTAAAGAGAGTATTGGTCCGTTGATAGACGGGGAAGCCAAACACACAAATGACCTCCCAAAAAATGAGTGAACTTCTTAAGGAACAATTTAACTCTGTGTTTAGCACCCCTAAGTCCAAGATGAAAGTAGAAAACGCAGACGAATTTTTCGATATTGATACAAATCAGCCAAGGACAATATGATAATAAAAACCCACTCTAGTGGGTTTTAATTATCATATTTTGATCTTCACGTAGAAAAGTGAAGTTTTTTGCATTTATTAGCCAAGGACAAATTCTGGCGCAAACCTATTAATGGACTTAGAACTACAGATGCATGAAAATTCGGCACCAGCGCCATACACGTGGAGTGCCACGTTTCGGAAGAAATGTAAAGAGAGTATTGCCAAACCGCTATACTTACTATGGAGGAAATCACTCGACACAGGACAAATTCCACTTCCATTAAAGAACGTGAACATTGCCCCTTTATTCAAAGGTGGTAACAGAGCAATGCCCAAGAATTATTGGCCGGTAGCTCTCAGTTCACACCTTATAAAGTGCTTTGAATGTATAATTAGAAGCAAAACTACCTACGACCTACAAGAAAAGAACTTATACAACCCAAATCAACATGGTTTCAGAGCTGGAAGATCATGCCTATCACAGCTATTAGACCACTAAGAGAAAATATTGGAAACACTGTGTCGAGAACAAAACATAGATGTAATATATATTGACTTTGCTAAAGCTTTCGATAAATGTGACTATGGAATTATAGCACACAAATTTAAGAATACAGGAATTACGTGAAAGCTGGGAAGATGGATATTTAATTTCTTGACGCAAAAAACACAAAGAGTGATGGTAAATGGAGTCAAATCGGAAGTCTCGGAAGTAGAGATCTCTGTCCCACAAGGGACAGTACTAGCTCCCTTGCTGTTCATAATAATGATTGTAGATATTGATGCAGATATCAACGACAGTATTGTATTATGTTTCGCAGCTGACACAAAGATATGCAAGGAAATATTGAACGAAGGTGACATAGCAAGATTACGAAACGACATTGAAACATTATTCCAGTGGGCAGAAGACAACAATATGAAGTTCAACGAAGAAAAATTCCAACTTCTAAGATATGGTAATAACAAGGAGTTACAGAAAAAAGGGTACAAAACTCTGCAAGCCAAACAGATAACACCAAATCCACAAGTCAGGGATCTTGGAGTAATAATGTCGTCGGATGCAGAATTCAGA
Organism: Bathynomus jamesi; assembly: GCA_023014485.1. NCBI lineage: Eukaryota > Metazoa > Arthropoda > Malacostraca > Isopoda > Cirolanidae > Bathynomus > Bathynomus jamesi. The sequence continues at coordinate 55,999 of JAJOZX010010057.1, forward strand.
GAGTACTATAACATCAAAATTACAACCGCTATAAAAATAATGAGAATCATCTGGAGGAGCTTCCGCAGCAGAAAAGCAAACATCATGCTCAAATTATGGAAGAATCTGGTCCTACGAATAACTGAGTATTGCTCAGTACTCACAAGCCCATACAGAAAAAGAGACACTGCGAACATTGAAGCTATACAAAGAACTTTTTCGTTTAAGATAGAAGAAACGGAAGGTGAAGACTACTGGGTTCGACTAAAATCCCTGAAACTCTACGCTCTCGAAAGAAGGGGCGAGCGGTACACAATAATATACGTATGAAAAATACTTGAGGGCTCTGTCCCTAACTTTAGAAATGAAATAGAAACAAACTTGAATGAGAGAAGAGGCAGATTTTGTACAGTCCCAGCTGCGGTGGGACAAAGGGCCATGAAAACGAGGATGGAAAATACCCTCAGAATATGAGGCCCAAAGCTTTTCAATGCCCTACGAAAAGAAGTAAGAAATATCCATCACACCGACCTGAATAACTTCAAGAACCAGCTGGACAGATTCCTGTGCAAAGTCCCTGACCAGCCATGCGTGGCTGGCTACGAGGGTAGGAGGAGATCAGACAGCAATTCCCTCCTCTACCAAATCCCGCAAATGAGGCGGGATGCTGCAGAGAGGTCGACCGCAGGTCGATTCTGAACCGTCGTTCGAACTCACAAAAAGTAACATAAAGTAAGTAAGCATATACAGTATATACATATATACACCTTGGTTAACCTTGGTTTTTGCTTCCGCCCGAACTGTTCATTCTGACGAAGGTAAAGCTTGTCACTCCAACCTAGACCTACAGTTTAACGTGGCATCCAAACCACGCCACACCATCAGCCCAGCGTCTTAACCACTATATATATATATATATATATATATATATATATATATATATATATATATACCCTGCCTAAAATTTTAATAATTTTTATCACTAAACAGCTCGGCTGAAATGCAAATTCGAACCTTTTTACCTACGTAAATAATCCTTAATCCGCATAAGAATAAGTCTTTCTTTTTATCCTGTTTATTTTGAGGCACAGACTTCCTTTACAAACTCCATCTTAAGCCTAATTCACTTCAGTGCTTTATTAACTGTGATCTGAAGACGGACGATGTAGACAACCGAAACTTACCAGCATATTTATGATTTCAATAAATAATTTTACTTAATATTAAGACAGTTTTTTAGTAAAGTAATTTTACGAAACCTAAAATATGAAAGCTTAATAAAATATAAGAAACTAAATTATTATTATTATTATTATTATTATTATTATTATTATTATTACGGTAATATCAGAATTTTCTGCAACGGACACTTTATTGAGATGAGCAATCATGGCTCCGTTTTTTTGTTTGGTTCGCATCTTCTTTTTTCCCTCAGATGAAAGGAATTTCGATCAGGGTATAAATTTTCTTTATTTTGAGAAAAGGTGTCATTATGGGGGCACAAATTTTGCCCGCTTTCCAAAATAAAATTTTTGTTTGACGGATAACAATCGTAGCGCCACCTACAGAAGAAATTCTGAACTATTGATAACTTGAGGAAAAAAATGCAGGCATTCGTAGAGGCTTTTGTCCATACTAATTAATTCTATTCATTGCAGTTAGAGTAATTACATAAAAATTATTCTAAAAGAAGGTGTAAGAGACTCTAACTTTTTACCTTTATTTCATTGTGAAACACTCTTTCACCAATCTCAGTCAGTCCCATTTCACTATTCGTCTTTACGAAGGAGTCTAAAGGATTCCTCTCCCCCACCCTAAAAAACCACACACACACACACACACACACGATATTTGTCCAAGAATGATAAATCCGAAAGTGGGAATCTCAACGGATACAATTTTCAAATTGATCCAATCACATTTTCACAGTTTAGGATTTCTCACTCTAAGTGTGATTGTTCATATTGAAACATATTGAAGCATTCCCACTTTCGGACCGCGAATGGAACCAAATGGGAATGGGTCCAAATAGAAATGGGTCCAAATGGGAATGGAACCAAATGGGGAAGGGACCAAATGGGAATGGGACCAAATGGGAATGGGTCCAAATAAAAATGGGTCCAAATGGGAATGAAACCAAATGGGAATGTGGCCAAATGGAAATGGGACCAAATGGGAATGAGACCAAATGAGATATGAAGCCAAATAGGAATTTTATGAACCTACTTCTTAGACACCAGATCCACGATTTTTATGAATACATTATTAACCCTGTATAAAAATAATATTTTGTAAGATCACATTTTACAAATACGTTTGTTTGAAACCTCAAAGCAACATTTCAAACCAGTCGTCTATAGAGGGATTAATTAATACATTGATTTACTCTTTAAAACTTTACAGTTCAATCGAAACCCTTAAATAAATAAATAAATAGGCCTACATCATTTCCAAAATGATATTTTTTCAATATTTCAGAGTGATGTGAAAAATAAATTATTTATTTCACCTAAATTTGAAGAAGTTCCCACACACACACACACACTTCTTTTCCAAAATTGTCCCGTCAGTATGAAATATGAGGCGATATTCTTCTCATTTCGAAAGAAATATGAATTAATCTACCAGGGTTGCCAAAACATTTTCTTTACATGTGACAAAATTTCAAATTTCTGTCAAAGGAAAGTTTTTAAAATAAATTTTGAAATAAGATTGTATTTATAATTCAATTAATTTACTGATATATATATATATATATATATATATATATATATATATATATATATATATATATATATCTATATATATATATATATATATATATATATGTCTCAGGTCATTCCTTTGCAGATTTTCTTTTAAAATGTATTGAATATTTTAGTTAATTAATTATTAAATATTTGAAATTCTTTAGGGAATCCTTAAAATTCCTTACAGTGAGGGATGCCAGTCGTCTCTTCTCATTTGATATCATTCTCATTTTAATATTCATCCAAGAATGAGATGTCCAAAAGTGGAGATTCAAAGGAGACATTACTCAAATTGATCTCTTCTCATACCTAATGTAGGATTTCCAAGTTTCGGTTATATTTTTAATAGAAAATACCCAACGGGCACGCGTCACCGTCTCATTTTACCCTCTCTCAAATCAAAAATGGGAATTGAAACAGAAATGATGCCAAGTAGAATGTAATCCAATGACGCTTCGTGCTTTATCTCGGATATGACTTCTATTCTTCCAACATTATTTCTTTATCGAGTTACTCCTTATTTTTTCTGTTCCACTTTCGTTAACATTTTTATCTTTGTTGGTTTTGTCTTTCGTTTTATTTAATAATTGTATAATTTATTAAATAACAGTTTATTTATTTTCATTTTCTCTCTCTCTCTCTCTCTCTCTCCGTAGGAACGTAATCCCGAATTTTTCATCAAGAAGATTACCCCCTTCTCTCTCTCTCTCCATATATACAGTATATATATATATATATATATATATATATATATATATATATATACAGGGTGGGCGGAAAGTAGCTCCCTATTTTGGATTGGTAAAAAATACGTATATTATCCATTTATTTCAGAAGAAATAATATGAAAAGGTAGGCATACATGGTAGGTTTTCTCTAAAATTCAATGTGGGCTCCAACTCTTTCCACCAGCTTCTGGAGCCGCCCAGGAATGGCGTCCACTGACTTTAGCAGGAACTCCGGCGGGATGGAGGACATGACTTCCCGAATTCGGTCCTCCAGTTCTTCCAATGTCCTCGGTTTGGTGCGGTAGACTTCTTCCTTTACCCACCCCCAAAGAAAGAAGTCGCACGGTGTCAAGTCGGGGCTCCTGGCTGGCCATTGATGTGGACCACGACGACCCATCCAACGCCCAGGGAAGTGGGCATCCAGCCACTCACGGACAACAAGAGCGAAGTGCGGAGGGGCGCCATCTTGCATAAATATCAGATCGTCGATGTTCTCCCATGTGCTGACAACCGGCCAGACCTCGTTTCGCAACATAGCAAGGTACCGCTCAGCATTCATGGTGTTGCGCAGAAGGAACGGGCCCACAACCTGATCTGAGGTCATACCACACCACACCGTTACACTGAACCGATTCTGCCGTTTTTCAGCGGTAACCGTGCGACTTCTTTCTTTGAGGGTGGGTAAAGGAAGAAGTCTACCGCACCAAACCGAGGACATTGGAAGAACTGGAGGACCGAATTCGGGAAGTCATGTCCTCCATCCCGCCGGAGTTCCTGCTAAAGTCAGTGGACGCCATTCCTGTGCGGCTCCAGAAGCTGGTGGAAAGAGTTGGAGCCCACATTGAATTTCAGAGAAAACCTACCATGTATGCCTACCTTTTCATATTATTTCTTCTGAAATAAATGGATAATATACGTATTTTTTTACCAATCCAATATAGGGAGCTACTTTCCGCCCACCCTGTATATATATATATATAATATTTAAGAGAAATCCAATGACAAGGAGAAATGTAAATGCCATGAAAAGTCTTCTTTAATGCGCAACGTTTCGAGCAATACGCTCATCTTCAGGCTGTTTAATAACAATGTGAAATTAAAATCAATATTGACTGAAAACAAAACAGAAAATTTCTATAACCTATTCGTAAAGACAAATTTTAAAAGACTGAGAAAAGAGGGTTAAATTCTAAGTTATACAGATTTACATATAAAAATTAAGAAGTTATTTTTAAATACATGTAGTAAAAGTGAAATTAATACACTGGAAAAATTACCAATAGTACACTGGAAACACTGGAACTATCTACCTTACACTGCAGTATCCGAGGCCGACTAATTTGAGCAGACAAAGAACGGGAAACACGAGAGAATGGCGAGGGCGATTGGGGACGGAGGGATTATAAGGAATTGGGGAAGGAGGAGGGATCATAGCAAATTGAGAGGGACGGCCGATGAGTCAACATTCAGACTAGGGGACAATGCTTTAATGAACAGCGATTCTAAAATTCTTAGTGAGTTGGGACAAGTATTACAACCAAGAATTTTAAAATTGTCTAAAGTGACATCAACCTTACATTGAATGCTGTGTTCACGAATACTGGAGGATTCTTTAGTTTTTAAAATTTTACCTGTTCGGCCACTTATTCCCATATGCGAATAAAATCTAGCCCTGAGAGAGCGAACAGTGCTGCCGATGTAATTCCCAAGGAGACACCTAGGGCAGGTAAATAAATATACAACACCGCTACGCAACGAGTCAGGGGTTCGATCCTTCGCTGAGAAAAAGCTACCTAAAGACGTTTTATTAATAAATATGATGCGGAAATCAGTATGATAAAAAAATTTCCTTAACAATTTTGTAAATTTAAGCTTAAATTCCTTATTCAAAGGACCCATTTCAGGTACCAAGAAATATTTTATATCCTTCGGTACTGTAATACATGGAAGTTGAGGGCTATAAACATTATTTAAGAAGGATCTAATTAGTTTGTCTACATATTGAACAGGAAAACTATTATTAGTAAAGTATGATCTTAGATTATTAAATTCATCATTAAGTAAGGTAAAATTAGAGGTCAAATTATATCCTCTGAACAGGAGAGTTTTAATACAAGACATCTTATAGTTGAAATCAGTAAAACTAAAAAAATTCATGCCCAAACCAGTGAAAGTGGGTTTCCTGTAAACTGATGTAGTAATAGAATCACCGTTTTTCGAAATTAAAAGATCTAAGAAGGGGAGGGAGCCATTTTTCTCAGTTTCCATTGTATACGTTATATTGGGGTGCAAAGAATTTAGGAAGTTAAAGAATTGTTGCGCTTGTACCGCATTATCAAAGACTGCTATCGAATCATCAACGAAGCGTCGATAGAAAATTGGCTTGAGATGAGTGGGAGATTGTCTAAAAATTACACTTTCTAAATGAGTCATAAAAAAGTCAGCTGCTAACGGTCCGACTGGTGATCCCATCCCTACCCCTTTGCACCCCAATATAACGTATACAATGGAAACTGAGAAAAATGGCTCCCTCCCCTTCTTAGATCTTTTAATTTCGAAAAACGGTGATTCTATTACTACATCAGTTTACAGGAAACCCACTTTCACTGGTTTGGGCATGAATTTTTTTAGTTTTACTGATTTCAACTATAAGATGTCTTGTATTAAAACTCTCCTGTTCAGAGGATATAATTTGACCTCTAATTTTACCTTACTTAATGATGAATTTAATAATCTAAGATCATACTTTACTAATAATAGTTTTCCTGTTCAATATGTAGACAAACTAATTAGATCCTTCTTAAATAATGTTTATAGCCCTCAACTTCCATGTATTACAGTACCGAAGGATATAAAATATTTCTTGGTACCTGAAATGGGTCCTTTGAATAAGGAATTTAAGCTTAAATTTACAAAATTGTTAAGGAAATTTTTTTATCATACTGATTTCCGCATCATATTTATTAATAAAACGTCTTTAGGTAGCTTTTTCTCAGCGAAGGATCGAACCCCTGACTCGTTGCGTAGCGGTGTTGTATATTTATTTACCTGCCCTAGGTGTCTCCTTGGGAATTACATCGGCAGCACTGTTCGCTCTCTCAGGGCTAGATTTTATTCGCATATGGGAATAAGTGGCCGAACAGGTAAAATTTTAAAAACTAAAGAATCCTCCAGTATTCGTGAACACAGCATTCAATGTAAGGTTGATGTCACTTTAGACAATTTTAAAATTCTTGGTTGTAATACTTGTCCCAACTCACTAAGAATTTTAGAATCGCTGTTCATTAAAGCATTGTCCCCTAGTCTGAATGTTGACTCATCGGCCGTCCCTCTCAATTTGCTATGATCCCTCCTCCTTCCCCAATTCCTTATAATCCCTCCGTCCCCAATCGCCCTCGCCATTCTCTCGTGTTTCCCGTTCTTTGTCTGCTCAAATTAGTCGGCCTCGGATACTGCAGTGTAATAGTAGTTCCAGTGTTTCCAGTGTACTATTGGTAATTTTTCCAGTGTATTAATTTCACTTTTACTACATGTATTTAAAAATAACTTCTTAATTTTTATATGTAAATCTGTATAACTTAGAATTTAACCCTCTTTTCTCAGTCTTTTAAAATTTGTCTTTACGAATAGGTTATAGAAATTTTCTGTTTGTTTTCAGTCAATATTGATTTTAATTTCACATTGTTATTAAACAGCCTGAAGATGAGCGTATTGCTCGAAACGTTGCGCATTAAAGAAGACTTTTCATGGCATTTACATTTCTCCTTGTCATTGGATTTCTCTTAAATATTAAATTGAAGCTCTGTAGAAGCAACCCGCATGACTATATATATATATATATATATATATATATACAGGGTGGGGCACGGGAATCAAGTGTTTTTTGAATAGCTAGTAATCGGCCATTAGGAATGGGAGGGGCGTGCGGTAGGTAGCATTCCATTCCTGGGTTCATAGCATTTAACTTTAACTAACACTCACCTTTATCTTTCAGGTGCCATCATGGAGCAGTGGACGTTAAACACCGCATGTTCGCGTATGATCATTTTGTTAGGAGTGGCGAGTCAGTGACAGCAGTTCAGCGTGCGTTTCGCCGCAGATTCAACATTCATCGAAATGACTCTGTTCCCGCTCGTGACACAATCTTACGTTGGGTTAACAATCTTCGAACAGGAGGCTCAATAATGAAAACAAAACCAAAGGGGCCGCAACGCACTGTGCGTACTCCAGAGAACGTTGAAAGGGTCAGACAAGCGATGTTGCAAAGCCCAGGCCGCTCTGCTCGGAGACATTCAGCTGCACTCGGAATCAGCAATCGTACTGTTAGACGGATTTTGCATGAAGAATTACATTTTCACCCATACAAGTTAGCGATGGTGCAGGAATTGAATGTAAACGATTGCCCCCAACGACTGAATTTTGCACAGGAAATGCTTGCACTTTATGAGCAGAATGAAAACATGATGGTGTAATGAGTGATGAAGCCCATTTCCACCTTAATGGGGCCGTCAACAATCAAAACTGTCGGTATTGGGCTGCTGAAAATCCGCGACAACTCCATGAAAAACCGCTGCATAGCCCTAAGGTTACAGTTGGTGCGCGGTGGGAAAGTTTGGCGTCATCGGTCCCTATTTCTTCGAAAAAATGGGGTTACCGTTACCATAACATCTGGGCGTTACATTGAGATGGTGAACACCTTTTTCATCCTGAGTTACGAAGAAGGCGTATTGCTCGTCGACATTTGTGGTTTCAGCAAGATGGGGCCACGCCACACACCGCCAGAGCGTCAATGGCTGTTCTTCGCCCCCTGTTTCCCAACCATCTCATTTCGAGATTTGGTGACATTGCATGGCCCCCTCGGTCCCTGACTTGTCCACATGTGACTTCTTTCTATGGGGGTACCTCAAGTCACGTGTCTACGAGGACAAGCCCCGTACATTAGATGCATTGAAGGAAGCGATCCGTCAACAAATCATCCAAATCAACAGAGACCTGCTGGGAAGAGTGGAGGCCAATTTTCGTAAACGCCTTCAACAATGCGTCGACGCCAAGGACATCATATGCCAGATATAATTTTCGGTACATGATTATTATGACATGAAATGCTATGTTCTTACGAATGTTGTTCTACCAATATATTTTCTTTACAAAATAAATATCATTTTCCTGATATTCCAAAAACACTTGGTTCCCGTGCCCCACCCTGTATATATATATAATATATATATATATATATATATATATATATATATATATATATATATATATGAGAGAGAGAGAGAGAGAGAGAGAGAGGATGTATCTAGGTATTAAATGTATATAGGATTATACAGAATTAAATCTACAATGTTTCGTTCTGAGAGTTATTAAAACTCCTTCAGACCAGATAAAAAGGATTGAAAAAAAATTGAGATTCGCTTCACCATGAACTAAAGCAACAAATTACAAAAATTCCACTGTGACAATTTAAATCTGATAACACTGATGTGATCTATTGCGTAAATCGCACGAGAGATATGTCATTTCTCATTTCTTTCTAAGTGAATCAACTTTGATAGGACACACTATTTAAAGGATACAATTTAGCTTTTAATATTTCAGTTAGATTACGGAGTTATTTACAAAATTAAAACCATTTTGAGGCGTTTGTTTTAACTTAGTTTATAAACGTGAAAGAAAGATTTAAAAATGTTTTTGTAAACCCAGTTGTTCATCCTTCCATACAATAAAGAAAGTGGTTGGTAGATAAATGGGTACCCTGGGTAGCCTAGTGGTTAAGACGCTGGGCTGCTGGTGGGGCGTGGTTCGAATTCCACGTTAAATTGTATGTAGGTCTAAAGTGGAGTGAAAAGCTTGACCTTCGTCAGAATGAACAATTCGGTCGCAAGCAAACCAAAAAGTAATTTAAAAGCTAAAAATAGAAATAAATTACACATAATTAACATATAAAAAATGGCTAAATAAGAATATAAAATGTCTTATAACTTGTAAATTATCAAGGACTTAAAGCTCATTTTTCTTTCCTTCCATCTTCCAGTATTTTCAAGCTTTAATAATATATATTTCCCACCACCCACCCACCCCTTCTGTCTCCCTTAATGTCCCTTTTGTGTGATATATTTCTTTATCTCCCTTTATTTTCTTATTTTACTTATTAGTTTTCGTTCTCCCTGTTTTTCGCTGATATTCGCCCGTATCTCTCTCTCTCTCTCTCTCTCTCTCTCTCTCTCTCTCTCTCTCTCACGAAGTCCTTTTCTCTCTCTTACGTCTCTTCCCCCAGAGCTACTCAGTCCATCCCTGCTATCTCATTCTCTACGTTATACCTTCTTCCCTCCGTGTTGTCCGCAGTCCCCTTTCCTTTGCTGTCTCTCTTCCCTCCCTTCGATCTCCCTCCCTGCTATCTTCTGTCTGCCTATGCCCTCTCCTGCTCTCTCTCTTTCCCTCCCTGCTATCTCATTCTCTACGTTATACCTTCTTCCCTCCATGTTGTCCGCAGTCCCCTTTCCTTTGCTGTCTCTCTTCCCTCCCTTCGATCTCCCTCCCTGCTATCTTCTGTCTGCCTATGCCCTCTCCTGCTCTCTCTTTCCCTCCCTGCTATCTTCTGTCTGCCTATGCTCTCTCCTGCTATCTCTTTCCCTCCCTGCTATCTTCTGTCTGCCTATGCTCTCTCCTGCTCTCTCTCTTTCCCTCCCTGCTATCTTCTGTCTGCCTATGCTCTCTCCTGCTCTCTCTCTTTCCCTCCCTGCTATCTTCTGTCTGCCTATGCTCTCTCCTGCTCTCTCTCTTTCCCTCCCTGCTATCTTCTGTCTGCCTATGCTCTCTCCTGCTATCTCTTTCCCTCCCTGCTATCTTCTGTCTGCCTATGCTCTCTCCTGCTATCTCTTTCCCTCCCTGCTATCTTCTCTCTGCCTATGCTCTCTCCTGCTATCTCTTTCCCTCCCTGCAATACTTTCTCAACCGGAATGTTCAGAAGGAAACCAAAGCGTAAAATTTTCATCGTCATTTCTGCCTAAAGCGGAGAGATCAGAATTCGGATGGACACAAAAGCCAAGGGTGACTTTTCCTTTCATATTTTTCCTTTAATTTGTTTTAAAAAAAATGTCTCATTAAGGAATTATTTTTGTTCCATAATAATCTAAACATGATTTAATTTCAAACATTTTTCAAACATTATGAATGAAACGAGTTTACAATCAAAGCTGATTTTACAGTTCATTTCTTTAAGGTATTTTGGAAGACGAATACGATGAACAGCGACCTTGAATTTATATATATATATATATATACTGTATATATATATATTTTTTTTTTCAACGAGAGTAAACTGCTTCTTGAATTTACATAAATTCAAAATTATATAAGTATCTCAAATGAAAATTTTTCAGCAAATCTACATATAGATGGAGTGAATGGAATTACCCTGTATTTATTTTTATTAATTCAGAATATTAATGTGTTTAATGAATTAGATATTTGCCTTTAATATAAATAATGTTTCTCAGATGGAGATTAGAATAGATTTATATAGGCCTTAACTGTTGTGCAAAAAAAGGTCAAAGGTCAAGTGTGTATATACGCCCTTAAATTTGATCCTTTTCGGATTTTTGTAAGTAATATATGTACTATTTTTGTCTCATTGTACTCTTGGCTCCTGAAGTACATTAATTACATTTACGTTATTTCATATATGTACATATATAGATACAAAGTTTACGAATGTACTTTATATATATATATGTATATACTTAAAATAATAGGAATGTACTATAGATGTACTTTTGGTGCCGAGAGTAACGTTATATGAAAAAATAACGCATTTATTACTTAAAGTAGTCCTTTAAAGGACCAAGCGACATAAATATTACTTTATAATTAAAACAAATTAGTTAATTTCTATTGTGACGACCGCGTTGAGATACTTAAGTGTCGTTAAGCGATTAAAATTTTATATTATCTGTATACTAAGTTTGCGTTTCAAGGTCAAACGCTATATAAACCTCGTGCCGTACACAAAACGCAAAATATGGGAAACTGATGTCATGCGCCCACATAGATTTACATCTATGCTGCAGCAAAGGAGCAGAAACGTCGAGTTCATGCTTTATTATTACCATTTAAAAATTGTCGTCATACTGCGGTCATATATTAAAGTCATATTAATGTCTTACTGATATTATTTTTTAAAGTTTTATAGCATAATACAGTATTATGACGCTACAAACCGTCAAATAAGGTTTACAATATGACTTACGTCATTGGACGTCGATATGACTGACAATTATTAGACCATTATCTGACGTCATACTGCCGTCATTTGGTTAAACTAAAGATGGAGGGTTGGAAAACCTTTATTGATATAACAAACAAGTTCAAACAAGTTTGGTAACAGTAAGTTTAACGTTATTTAAAAAAAAAAAAAAAACAGACGACGATCAAATAGACAGAATTGACTTACACTCGCGGTATTAAAAAACAAATACTATACGAGGCCCTCCTAGGAAGAAGTGGCTAAGCGACACAAGTAAAAAGCGCCAGAAAACGCAGTTAAAAATTGTATCAATTTGAAAGTAAAATAAGTTTTGAGCTTTTGAAGCTATTTCGACGAAATATTCAAATTGGCACAACTTTTAACCGCGTTTTCTGGCGCTTTTTACTCGTGTCGCTTAACCACTTCTTCCTAGAAAGGCCTTATATTTATGCGAATAAATATTAATTATTATGACGCGCGATTTTAAAGCCTAAAATATTTATTCGTTACATCGCACGTAAAATTATAACCTTATAAATTGTATATTTCCAAATAAGGTAATTAATTTAATTTTTATAACGACAAACATCATTATTTGATGTAAAATTAATCTCGTATTTATTTATGAAATCGATAACAATCAAAAATAATTGAGGTGAAAGTTGGTTTCATTTTGTCTATTATTCGTATTGGTCACAAACCGTCCAAATATTTCATCTAATTTCGTAAACAAAAATTTGTGAAAATAAGGTTCCAATCGATATGTAAATACAGGGTGACCCATAATTTTTGTTTTAACGGATTTTAAGAGTTTATAATTATTTTTTTTCAATAAATTATTGGATTATTGGTAAATTATCAGTTATTAATAAATTACGAATAAATTAATGGTTATTATTTTAATACTGACATAAGGAATGTTTCGAACAGAGTGCATTAATCGTCACGAACATGTTTACGAAAGATAAATATCACAACAACTAATATTAAAATGATAAAAGCGCCACTTTATTTTCCCTCTTTATCCATTGAGACCTTATTTAAGAGAATCAGAACAGTCCTTAATTCAGAAACACTTTACAGTGTGTATCACGTGTGAGTGTAGGATTAAATACTCGTACATCTATTAATTAAAACCCCTCCTCACTATATGGTAGTCACCTTGTCTATGAACTCGTTTAAAAAAAAATATATATATATATATATTATATATATAATATAATATATATATTATATATATATATTTATAATTCCAGACTGAAGAACGCAGACAAGATTCTATTTTCAACTCAAAATTTATTTCAGGGAAAAAAACAAGAAAAAAAAAAAAATGGCGCTCGAAATTGGAAAAAGAATATTGAATAAAATATGATACCAAAATACAATTTCATTACTCTCATTATTTTTCTAACGTTTGTGCGATACGACCGAATTTCTGCACGATTCTCGTTGGAATTATATATATATATATATATATTTCCTATACAATATGGATCATATATAATTCAACGAGAGAGAGAGAGAGAGAGAAGAGAGAGAGAGAGAGAGAGAGAGAGAGAGAGAGAGAAAATACGTTCCCATATTACATTCTTGAATGAAATTTTATCAATAACATTTGTTGGTATGTTCAGCGGCCATTTTATCTCAAAAAAGAATATATTATTTTTTCATTTTGCTTTTTATAAGCTATTTCTACACGAAACTGAATTCACAAATTTTTGCTCAAACCATTTGGCGAAGAATATTAGAAAATCTAAAAAAGACGAAGTTACACTTAAGTGTTGGCTGAGAAAAAAAATATTTAAAAGTAGGCCCCACGATCGTCTTGGAAGAAGAGCCGAAAGGGAGGTCTTTCAAAAGCTTGCTTTGATATTAAAAAAATGTTATACAATTTCCGAAAAAAGGTTTTTTGAATGTAAGAAAGATGTTATTTTTACTTTTTGACTCACCTTCAAAGTAAGGATAAAGTTAGTCAATCATTGTATGTAAAGATTATATATATAATATATATATATATATATATATATATATATATTAATATATATATATATATATATATATATATTGGCGCTCATAAGTATTCGTACAGAGAAATATTTCAGTTATATTCGTCCTTAACTTTTGTACCACGCATAGGATAGTTATGGAAAGTTTATCATTCATTTGGAAAATTTTAAAAATAAAACATATTAGTTTAACTCCAAATATAATGTAAAAACGAAAAGAATTTGAGGAAAATAAAAAAAAGTTGAAGTGCAAACGTTTTCGTACCTTTACTTATAAAATTATTAATTAATACTTTGTGTGTTCAATTTTTGCTTGAATAACTTTAATGATTCGTTGTGGGTATTTTACTACAAGGTTTAGAAATTTCTCAGTAAAAATTTTAGTCCATTCTTCTAAAGAAAATTGTTGCAATTCGTTCAGATTCGAAGGGTTTTTCTTGCGGACACCTTTTTTTTTATCAAATTAGACTATAAACTCTGGATTAAATTGAGATCTGGGCTTTGACTGGGTCACTCGAGAAGCTTGAAATTATTTTCTTGAATCCATTTCATGGTACGCTTACTTTTATGTGTCGGATCATTATCTCGTTGCAGTACCCAATTGCGACCCATTTCCAACTCCCGAACTGAACTGAAGGCAATACATTTTCTTTTAAAATTTCCTGATATTTCTTCGAATTCATGATTCCATTGATCACAACAAGCTTTCCCTGGACCAGAAGCACTAAAGCATCCACAAGGAAGCAAACTATCACAACCATGTTTAAACATAGAAGGAAGTTTTTTTCCTCGAATGTAGTATTTGATTTTCGCCAAACATACCGTTGCTCGTTGTTTCTGAATAATTCAATTTTGGTCTCATCTGTCCAGAGAACTTTCTTCCAGAATGCAAATCCATCATTTTTATGATCCTTGGCGTACTTTAAATGAGCTTCTTTGTGAGCTTTTCGTAGTTGAGGTTTTCTTCGTGCAACCCCTTCATGCAGAACATTTTTCTCAATGTACGACGCATATCAGAAGAATGGACATCGATCTTAGACAGTCTTAATGTTTGGCAAATATCACCTACCTTGGTAGAGTTTTGATTGTTCCAAAGCCTTTCTATTTATTTATAACTGCAGCAACCGTCGTAAATGGCATTCGAAGTTCTTCTCCCGTGTTCCTATAACCTTTCCTAGACTCATGTGCAGCAATAACAGATATCTTAAGATCTGTAGGCAGCTCTTTACCACCACGACCCATTGCTTACTAATGGCTTGTACAGTCATCCGTCTTGCATGAAGACTCACATAGAAAATCCTATAATTCAGAATTGCCAACAGTCTCTAATAAATGAACAACCAACTACTGATAAAAAATTGTAATTCTTGAAGCCTGAGGTGGACAAGCAAAGAATTAGGCCTAAATAATTTGGTAAATAAATGTATGAAAATTTTTACATTTAAAATTTTTTATTTTCCTCAAATTTTTTTTATGTTTTACATTATATGTTGTAGTTGAACTAATTTTGTTATTTGCTAAATACACTTTTCACGACAATCCTATGCATAGGACAACAAATAAAGATGAATATAACTGAAATATTTCTCTGTACGAATACTTTTGAGCGCCACTGTGTGTGTGTGTGTGTGTGTGTGTGTGTGTGTGTGTATATATATATATACACGTGTGTATATATATATACACACACACACACACAGTAGTTATATATATACACACACACATATATATATATGTAGTTTTATATATATATATATATACACACACACACACACACACACACACACATTAGTTATTAAACTTGGATTCCTGTACATGATGCACACACACACACACACACACACACACACAAACAAATATATAGTATCTACTGTATCAGGTAGTGTATACATAAAAAGGCACTCGCACCTACTAAAAATGTACAATAATATAGTGCTAAAGCTTCATAAATTATTTACGAGCATTGCCATAAAATGAAACAGTGACATAATATCGGTCATGAAGCAAATGGTGGGAGAGGAAAAGAGACGCATAACTGAATGTAATTAAGATGACCATTCGATATAATAGCTTCCTATTTCAAAAATGGCTTGACAGGAGGCGGATAAAGACGGAAATTTATCATTTACCTGCAGACAGAATTTTACCAAAAATATAACAGTTTTTCCTGGACTATTTCAAACTCGATGAAGGCAAATTGTAATAGGCGAGTTATAACTAATTTCAGGGTGTAATTTCATCATTCCGAAGAGGAAATAAGGCATTTTGATGAAGTTACTCGTATGGGCAAATAGAAAAGATGGCATTTTGATAAGCTTTCTCGTTTGCCCTTGTTATATGGCATCCAATTAGTACTGGGTATTCCGTATTCCTTGTTTATATATATATAAATATAAAACTTTCATACGTAATTTTTATTTATAGAAATTTGAATTTTGAATTCAAACTTATAAGTTACATTATTACGAAATCCTTTCAATGGGAAATGTTTAAAGAGGATAGTTCAAAACAACTCTTATGACACTTCACACTTGTCACAGAGAGCTAACTTCTCGTAACATTTAATAAACTAATTTCTAATGAATTGAAATAAATTCCATCCCATTTGATTTACTCAATTTAATTTAATTTAACATAAGATAGAATGTCTGGCTCCCTAAATTCCGAGTTCATTTCTGACTTTATATCCCTGAAACATAGCATAGCTTCATCTGCTTAAACATTTAGTGATCTTAACAAGTCATTTCGTTGTTCTTTGAATATTCAATATATATATATATATATATATATATATATATATATATATATATATATATATTATATATGATGTAAAATAACGCAATGTCGCGACGAAGTATGAAAAAGAAACCACTCTTCAGGAAGACAAATTTTTATTTCCTTCTGTATATATATATATATATATATATATATATTATATATATATATATATATATGATGAAAATAACCACGAAGGAAAAATTAAAGCACGAAATATTGTTCAAGTGTCTAATGATATTATCAGGAACACTCATTGTTCCTAAGGATGTCATTAGACGAAAGCGCTTGAGCACTATTTCGTGTTTTAATTTTTCCTTCGTGGTTATTTTCATCACATATATATATATATATATATATATATATATATATGATGCGCCTCGGTGGTGGGTGTAGTGGTTAGCGTCCCAGACTACGAATCCATCGGCCCCGGGATCGAGACCCGGTGACGGCAGCCGGCGCGCATCAAAACCCAGCTGTTCATCCTTCCACACAATAAAGAAAGTGGTTGGTAGATAAATGGGTACCCTGAGTGGCCTAGTGGTTAAGACGCTGGTCTGCTAGTGGGGCGTGGTTCGGATTCCACGTTAAATTGTAGGTCTAAGGTGGAGTGAAAAGCTTTGGTTACCAAAGGTATATATACACTTCCGTTTCTCCTGTCACTGTCCAACTTAGCTGATCTTTTTTCATCTCATTTACCCTACTTCATCTACTACTTTCGTATAACATATATATATATCAGTACAATTAATTTACATGAGTTGGCTTTGTTTGTACAATTACTTCTCTTAAAAATGTTGTGAGCTTATTTTTATTAGGTTGCTGGAGTTGTCAGTGCAGTCGTGCAATCAGCAGTTCCACCGTGGATCTTGATCAATTTAATATCTCCAAGGCAACTACAGTGAGACAGAGAGCATAAGATGTTAAGAGTAAGTTTGTTCCTCCAAAATATGTTGTAGTACACTGGGATGGAACGATCTATAGATCTACAGAAGCTAAGGCTAACAAAGACCCTAAGATCCACTCTAAGGTTAGCCCGAGAGAAAGGAAAGAGTAGGGGGTTAAGAGAAGAGAATAAGGGGTTAAGTAAGTAGCAACACCTATCACTCGTGGGTTAACATTCATTCAGAAAAAGAGAAAAAAGACTCACCATCATCATCCGCCGGCCACTGCCGACAAGTCAGAAAAATAGTCGGAGAGAATAGGAAAGATTGCAGAACGGTCCTCTACTCCAGTGTTTCCCAACCGGGGTCCATATGGCTCCCTGGGGGCCATGGCACATTTGAAGGGGGCCACAGGAAAATGTTATTTTGTAAAATAGAGTTAAATCTGCATATTACCTACTGAAAATAATGCTTATGGGGGCCACAGGAAAAAATAAGGTTCCTAACGGGGCCATAAGCCAAAACCGGTTGGGAACCACTGCCTGAGTCTACTCCATAGGGAGGTAGAGCCCACTCTGCCGGAAAAAGATGAAAAGAAGTAAAACAAGAACGCTTACAAACCATGCAATACATTCTTAACTCAAGAACAACACATTCTTAACTCAAAGCAACACATTCTTCCAACTGTTGCAGACCGATCCTCCACTCCATAGGGAGGTAGATGATGCAGCCCACTAGGATGGAAAGGCTTGAAAGATGAAAAGAAGTAAAATAAGAACGCATTACAACACATTCTTAACTCAGACACTATCATACCATGCAAACATGCAAACTACAGACATGCAATAAAGAGAGAAGGAAAAAAGTATAAAGAATAGCAAAAAGTGGGTTAATTTACTCAACAAGCTACAACTAAGTTCTTGTTAGTATAGAAATAGATGTATAATTGTATAATCAACACTTAGTTATACAATGCTTATATTTCTAGACGCTGCATTTTAAAATTTTGAATGTTTTACAAATCTGTAATCATTATTACCTAATGTTTTTTTGAATACAGGATTCCTTTGGGATACAGATGCACAGACAAGCCATCCTTATCTCACGCAGTCCAGACCATGTAAATGGAAAACTTCTTTCAATAAATAGACTTCAGGGTGGGACTGGCAAATCGCAGGCACGTGCAACCATGGATGCTCTAGAAGAGTGGAATATAGAGGAACGGGTCGTTGGACTTTGCTATGACACAACTGCTAGTAACACAGGAAGCATTCAGGGAGCAGTAGTCAGGCTTCAAAGCATGTTGGGAAGAAGGCTACTCCATCTAGAATGTCGCCATCATGTTTTAGAATTGGTAGTACGGTCAGTATCGGCTAAACTCTTTGGAAAAACAAGTGGTCCATCTGAACCAAGATTTCTCGAATTACAGGACAGGTAAGATATCTTGTTACATTATGTTTTAGAAAATACTGAATATGAAACAATATGTAAAAATTATAATTTAAACCACAGATAGTTTAATACAAAAAATATGTACTTATCATGCTTGAACAAAGATAATTTATACGGCAAACATGAAGCATTATATTTTGTGTGCAGATGGCTAGATATAGATCTAGCAACCTTCAAGATACTTCCTATTGTAGTGAATACTCTTATTTTAGTTTCAAGATAAATGTTAATTTTACCGTCTTGAATTTCGGAATAGTTATAAATTCATTTTAAATTAGTTACCCCATTATAATTCAATTGTGAACCACATTAATACTAATTTTATGTATACTATATTATTTTATTGTATGTAAACATAATTAATTATATATCACAATTGTCAGTTAATTATTATATTCAAATATTTATTTTAATCTAATACCATGTCCATTTTGCAAATAAATAATAGAAAACCAAAGGTTATATTTTCCACCTTTGGTACTGTCGTAGTTTCGCCTAACGGACTCAATACGGCTAGTGAGATAATCACTGGTTGGCACTTAACTAGCGGCAGTGCTTATGGCTACATCATCCAGGTTAACCTATACCGGATAGATGCGCTACGGTCCCAAGCCGTAGCTTGCCTAGGCCAACGACGACGACGACGTAAACCAACAATTGGTGACCCGGAGCTGGATTACCCCTTTTACCCGAACGACTAGGATTAGACTGTAACGTCGTTCGTGCCCATCACCCCCTTCACCCGAACGACTAGGACTAGACTGTAATGTCGTTCGTGCCCATCCCCCTTCACCCGAGCGACTAGGACCAGACTGTAACGTCGCTCGTGCCCTCTGCCCATCACCCCCTTCACCCGAGCGACTAGGACCAGACTGTAATGTCGCTCGTGCCCTCTGCCCATCACCCCTGCCCGTGCGCTCTGTGCCTGCGCTCGTCTCAACCTCCACTCCTTCGTTGGGAACTTGTCGTCTTGCTTGTACGTTAGCAAGCATAGGAGAAGATGCCTGACGACGCTGGTGCCATCTCCCACTTGAGCGTAAAGCTCCCCGTCTTCTGGCCGGGTGATCCATTTATTTGGTTCCACCAAGTGGAATCACAATTCAACTTGGGAAGGATCACCACTAGCAGGACGAAATACGATCATGTTTTGTCCTCTCTACCAGCGAGCATCATCTCTGAAGTCCGTGACGTCATCGTATCTCCTTCCACGAGTGAGGACCCGTACAACGATCTGAAGTCTGCCATCCTGCGCCGCACCACTGTCTCCGAGCGTGAGAAACTACATCAGTTAATCTCAAAAGAAGAACTTGGAGACCGTAAGCCCACTCAAATGCTGAGGGCTATGCAGTGCGCTCTAGGCGAACGCGCACAAACCTTCGATAAGGACATCTTTAGACAGTTGTTCTTGCAGAAACTTCCTCCATCAGCTCAGCGTGTCTTGGCCACTATGGATCCTGCTACTCCAGTTGATAAACTAGCAGAAACTGCGACAAAGTAGTGGAGATTGACACAGCTCCGGTCAACAACGTGAACACACAATCGGAACTGGAGTTGAAAGTGGAAGAGTTAAGTCAACAACTCAACCACGTTTGTTCTCTGCTACAAAATCAACGGCAAAGAAGCCATTCTCGGTCAAGATTTACGAAGAGGCATCGTTCGAGTTCCGGGAAGATCTGCTTCTACCACTCGAAATTTGGAAAGAAGGCTAGGAAGTGCATCTCCCTTGCAATTTTTCGTCGGAAAACCCCAGCAGCGAGTCCTAATGGCGTCTAGTACTCGCACTGCCAACCTGTTATTCATAAAGGACAGGAACTCTGGTGTCAATTTCTTGGTCGATACCGGAGCGTCAGTCAGTGTATTCCCTCAAAAATCTGGTCATACGCACTCGGAATCTCCGCCTCTATACGCTGCTAACGGTTCACGCATACCCACGTACGGTACTCAGTCGCGTGAACTAAACTTGGGCCTTCACCGATCCTTCAAGTGGATTTTCATCTGTGCTCAAGTGCAGCATCCCATAATCGGCGCTGACTTCCTCCAGCATTTCAAACTCCTGGTGGATCTTGACAAGCGACGCTTATGCGACCAGGCCACACTGCTTTCTGTTCTTGCCAAACAGGTTGCCCTTCCGGACGCCTCGAACTCTGCACTTTCCCTCGTTCCCCCTAATTCCATGTACCAGTGCCTTTTCCAGCGATATCCAGGAATTCTTCAACCGATGCAGATGGGTGATACCATTAAGCACACCATTACCCATCACATTACAACAAAAGGTCCCCTGTGTTTGCAAAACCCAGACGTCTTGCCCCGGACAAACTGAAAGCTGCCAAATCGGAATTCCAGCTTATGATGGATCTTGGGATAATAAGACCTTCCAAAAGCAGTTGGTCCTCTCCCCTACACCTGGTCCAGAAGAAGTCAGGAGACTGGAGACCATGTGGGGATTACCGATTTTTGAATTCGACAACCATCCCGGACCGATATCCGGTACCAAATGTCCAAGACTTTACTTCTCTTCTCCACGGCAAATCTATCTTCAGTAAAATAGATCTCGTTAAGGCTTTCCACCACATTCCCGTAGAGCCTTCGGATATTCCCAAGACTGCAGTTTGTACACCATTTGGGTTATTCGAATTTTTGAAGATGCCGTTCGGGCTACGGAATGCTGCGCAAACCTTTCAGAGGTTTATAGATGAGGTCACCAGAGGCTTAGACTTTGTTTATGCCTACATCGATGATTTGCTTGTGGCCAGCTCAACGGAAGAGGAACATAAGGAACATCTTTCACTCCTCTTTCAACGCTTAGAACAATACGGTGTTACTATTAATGCATCTAAGTGTGTGTTTGCACAGCCAACCTTGGAATTTCTTGGTCACACGATTTCGCAGCACGGAATTACCCCCCTTCAGGACAAGTGTGAAGTGATAAAAAATTACCCAATGCCAAATAATCAGCGTGAGTTACGTCGGTTTCTAGGTTTGGTAAATTATTACCACAAGTTCATTAAAAACTGTGCCAGTGTTCTTGCTCCTCTACACGCTATGATCACACACAAACGCAAGGTAACAAAATTGGTATGGTGTAGCGATAGTTTACAGGCGTTCGACAATGCCAAAAATGCTATCAATAGTGCATTGTCTCTGTCATTTCCTATCAGTGATGCCCCCCTAACTCTGACGGTCGATGCATCAGATGTTGCGATCGGTGGAGTGTTGGAACAAACCATTAACGGTCAACAAGCACCATCGCGTTTTACTCGAAAAAGCTGCAGCCAGCCCAAACGCGTTATAGTGCTTTCGGACGTGAACTTCTTGCTATTTACTTAAACGTGAAGCATTTTCAACATTTCCTTGAAGGCCGAGAGTTTTGTGTTTTTACCGACCACAAACCTTGGTCACTGTCTTCAATAAAAACAGCTGTAACCACTCTCCCAGAGTCATCAGGCAACTCGATTATATCTCGCAATTTACCACAGATATCCGCCACATCAAAGGTGTCTTGAACACTCCAGCGGATGCACTTTCAAGAATAGAGATTACTTCTGTTACCCTCAGCTCTACACTGTGGAATGCTATTGCACAGGATCAAGATAAGGATACGGAACTACAAGACCTGCTCAGAGAAGACTCCACTCACTCACTTTCCCTCAAGAAAATGAGTATGCCAGGATTGTCTGTGCCCCTCTATTGCGACGTATCAACAGCTGCTATTCGCCCTTATGTCCCTCCATGTCACAGAAAAGCAGTCTTCACGGATCTTCATAAGCCCTCCCATCCTGGTATCCGTGCTTCGCAACACCTGGTTACCTCTCGCTTTGTTTGGCCCTCGATGCGGAAGGATGTCAAACATTGGACCAAAACGTGCCTTGCCTGCCAGCGTGCCAAAGTCCAAAGGCACACCAGGTCCCCCTTTGACGCATTCCGCCCCCATCCCAGCGATTTGAGGTAATTCATGTAGACATTGTTGGCCCTCTTCCAGTGATTCAAGGCCAACGTTATCTGCTCACCTGTCTCGACCGCTTTTCCAGATGGCCTGAAGCCATCCCACTTCCTGATATCCAAGCGGAAACTGTTGCAAGAGCCTTTCTTCATGGATGGGTATCAAGATTTGGATTGCCGACAAAAGTCATCACTGACCAAGGTCGCCAATTTGAGTCTTCGCTTTGGAAGAAGTTTACCAGCTTGTTGGGTACAGTACATGCGCATACCTGTGCGTATCATCCGCAAGCTAACGGCCTCGTCGAACGCTTCCATCGCCAGCTGAAGTCATCCCTTATGTGTCACGAAGACTCCCATTGGATGGATAAGCTTCCACTCGTGTTGCTTGGTATTCGCTCTGCATTTAAGAGTGATCTGAAGACTACAGCGGCTGAACTAGTCTATGGAACAACACTGCGGCTACCAGGTGGCTACTTCACTGCAGGGGATAAGTCATGCGATCCTACGGAATTCGCTCAAACACTTTCCTCTCACATGCAGTCCCTTCAGCCTGTTCCCCCTCGATTGACTAGCCAACAGAACATCTTTGTTTCCCCAGCCCTCCAGTCTTGCACCCACGTTTTCGTTCGTGTACCTGTCCCAAAACGGCCTCTCCAATGTCCATATGACGGACCCTATGAAGTTCTCCGACGTACGCGCAAATCATTTCTCATACAGCGCGGTTCCAAGGTCGACAAGGTTTCTATCGATCGTCTTAAGCCTGCGTTTTTGGAATCAACCTTAAGTGAGGTACATGTAGCTACCAAAAAGGTCCAGAGGAAATCAGTGTCGTTCGGAACTCTTTGAACTTCCTCTCTGGTGGGGGAGTGTGTAGTGAATACTCTTATTTAGTTTCAAGATAAATGTTAATTTTACCGTCTTGAATTTCGGAATAGTTATAAATTCATTTTAAATTAGTTACCCATTATAATTCAATTGTGAACCACATTAATACTAATTTATGTATACTATATTATTTTATTGTATGTAAACATAATTAATTATATATCACAATTGTCAGTTAATTATTTATATTCAAATATTTATTTTAATCTAATACCATGTCCATTTTGCAAATAAAATAAAGAAAACCAAAGGTTATATTTTCCACCTTTGGTACTGTCGTAGTTTCGCCTAACGGACTCAATACGGCTAGTGAGATAATCACTGGTTGGCACTTAACTAGCGGCAGTGCTTATGGCTACATCATCCAGGTTAACCTATACCGGATAGATGCGCTACGGTCCCAAGCCGTAGCTTGCCTAGGCCAACGACGACGACGACGTAAACCAACACTATCAACGACACGGTTAAAACAGATGCGGAATCAGGTGATCTGCAATCTTCAAACGTTGGTCCAGAAGAAAGAGTGCAGTCACTTTATCCGTGATGACTATCGCGAGGTGGCAGAGCTAACACTCACTGTCTTCGGAGCTCGGAGCTCGTGAGCCTCACGAAGTGAAGTTCCGTCGTCCAGGTGCATATCATCACGCTCGTTGGATGGCCAAGGTTTGTAAAAACATGTAGAATAGTATAAATAATAAATATATAAATTCTCTGACAAATATTACAACGTATTAGAAAAATTATAGACAAATATAGTATATAGATATTTTAAATCATTGAATTTGCCTATTATTTATTAGAACATTGGCATAAAATCTAATAAAAAAATGAATGAATTTATCCATTTTAGGTGATTTACAACACGAAGATGTACCTGTTTCGGGAACAGCTGGGTTACGATGAACACACCTTACTGACGTTGCAAAGAATGGTACAGTTTACCGCCGTACTGTACGTCCGAGCCTGGATCTCAGCACCAGTTGTTGCTGATGCTCCTGTCAACGACCTCTGCCTCTACCGAGATGTGATCTGCTACAAGATGGTGGACAAAGAAGTAGCTGAGAGTACTCTAGGTGTTCTCCGACGGCACACTTCTTCCATGAGACCAGAAAAGGTAGTGTGTTCTTTGCAGCGATTGTGTGGCCAGCAAACAGAAACAAGATATGGCACAAAAGCTGGCCTCACTACCAGTGTCGGAAGAAAATGAAGGAAGCCTAGTCCTCCTAGACAATGACACACAGCTGATAGACATACTAGAGAAAGATCGTGGTTTGTTTTCCAGCTCTTGAATGCTACTTCAACCGCGTGGATGAGCAAACCGGTAGAGGAATGGATTGATGATCAGGACTTCAATACTTTTTATAACTTTGTCAAATGTCTTAAAGTCACCAATGATGTGGCCGAGCGAGGCATTGCCATGATCCAGGACTTCGCAAAAACGATAACCAAAAACGAAGAACGATTGCAATGGCTTCTACAAGCAGTTGAAAAGCATCCAAACACCATACCCAACTTCAATAAATCCACATTGAACATTCTACGTTAGACACTCCATGCAGAACTAAAGAAAAGACCATAATTAGTACCAAAATGTGGTTCAAATAAATGTCTGGTAACACTGATTCATTTATCTTTTGTACAAAAATATCAGCAAATGTTCTTAATTGCATTTTTATATCAAGAATACTTAAAATCAAATAAACTTCAATAGAAATATAATAATTAGGTTCATAATTAAGGAAAAATTTAACTTCCTTAAATGCAAGAAATTCAACTTCAATGGGGAACCCCTAAACAAAATTTGATTTTGATTAAAATGGTATCAATGGACTTCTATTGACATATAATGGGAAAAAAATATCATCACCTATAAATTTCAAACTTTTTTTTTTTTTGAACCACTCTAATGGACACGTATACGAATTCATACATGATATACCATCTATGGGTTCCCAGTGTTACACTAGAGATTTGAACGAAATGCTGTCATTGCTTAAAGTGCAGGGGTGTCTAGCAGGTAAGACACCTCTGGTTGCGAAAGCGTTATGTCCTCTTCGGGTGTTGAATATACACCAGTTTATGTTATTTTTTTAACTTGTCTTAGCGTAGTGGTAGCGCCCACGGTTTTTGCTCAAGAGGCCCAGGGTTCGAATCCTGATGAGGATATACTGTATATATACACACACGCACACATATATATATATATATATATATCACCCTCGAAGCTTTTAAAGTTCGTCCGATAAAGTCGAATGAAACTTGATGCTTTTGGGTAATGATGTTCCGTGACGTATTAAATTCCGTATCATTTTGTGGTTTTAATATGCTTACCAGAAAACTGCTACTCCCATTCTCCACTGTCAAGAAAAAATATAATATAACAATTTATGAAAATTACACCGAATTTTTCTATAGCAAGTTTACAAATCTTGACAAATGTTTTACTGTTTCACTTGTACTCAACAACCTACTAGTATTTCAGTGGTGTTCATCATTAATTTTTCTTAATACCTACACTATCTCATTTCAAAAAATTCTATATAATGGTATGAAACTTTTGGCTATAATATACTCATTTCTCTCTCTCTCTCTCTCTCTCTCTCTCTCTCCTCTCTCTCTCTCTCTCTCTCTCTCTCTCACATATATATATATAAGTTATCCTCATCTAAATTAGTGTTAACCCTAAAATAGAATATTTGGATTATATGGCGTCGTTTTTTATCACTTTATTATGAAGACATAGGATTATTGACACAATTCTAGCGGTATTTGCTCTCGGATCCTTCAAGATTGATTGATAAGGAATGCAAAAGATCTTTGGCAAATATTTGACCACTCTAAAAATTGTTGATTTGGATTCGTTTGGGAAATAATTGAAGAGTGATATTATGAGGGTACATTTTGCCAACGAAATTTATTTCTTGGAAAGCTTTCTATGTGGAGTACATTTTCATTAATGAATATTTACTCAGTACACTGAAAATTCATCTCCTCTCTCTTTCGCTCTCTCTCCATATATATATATATATATATGTATATATACACAGTATGTTACACTTGTTACACTTGTTACAGGGAATCTGTGTAACTAGTGATTTCATGAAATCCCTAAAATGTTTAGGGATTTCGTGTAAGGTTAAGCCGTGATATTTTCGTTAGGTTTAACGAAAATATCACGACTTAACCTAACGAATCGTCAGGGACGTACAGTTGACTAACCGGGCATTCAATAATTTTCCCGTAGGTTTAACGAAAATATCACGACTTAACTTTACATGAAATCCCTGAACATTTTAGGGATTTTATGAAATCCCTAGTTACACAGATTTCCTGTAATATATATTCACAACCAGTTTACAGAATAGGAAAAATTGGAAAAAAATAGGCGTTTATGGGTATACTTTAGATAGGTAACACTTTAAGAATAAAATTTCTGCCCATTTTTCAAGATCAATGAATGATGTAGCGTTTTTTAATAATCGATTACTGGCGCTTTAAACGTTTGTCATACTCTCATTTAGGTTAGAGAGTTTTATGACCAATCAGGCAATGTTTTAAAAATAGTTTTTTTCGGTATGTTGGATTCTGCAGTGTCTTCAAAGAATTGTTTTTAATAAATCTCAATATTCATACTAACATTATTGTTTAATAATATAGATTTGTTTATTGTTTAAAATTACAAACAAAAAGGTCATTAATAAAAACCTCCTTGCTGAATTACTCAAGAATACCAAATCTGGCAATTTCACACCTGTTAAGGACTTCGAAATTAGAAGTTATTGCCTTTATTAAATATAAGGTTATTTCGAGCTAAATGCTGAGTCATTCGATTTAGTCTTCGAAAAGTAAAGGAAATCCATCGTACAAAGGCGGAAATTGCTCCGGGAATCCATAATCAAGTAAGTGAATATCAGGGAAGATGCAAACCTTAAATAAGACAGAAAAAACGATACGCAAAGAAAATATTGGCGATAAAAGTGGCAAAAATACGGGACGGGGGAGGGGGGGGTAGACTGATATTTAATAAAACTAAACCACATTTCTTAACCGTAATACCAAATTATACCCGAAGAATTCATAACCGGGTATAGAACTTAATAATAGACGTTCCGCTACAGTATTTCTAAAAGAAAAAAAAACCGTAAAAACTAAATTTTGTCCCAATATGATGACAACACAAAATTTCCCCCAAAAAGTGAATTAATTCCGCGAAAGAACACAAACTTTGTGTCAAAGTTAAGAGAAATTGTGGAAGGAAATGCTTGAAAAAAGATTTATTCTTTTCGCAAAGTTTTTCAGCGAAAACCAAAAATCTCTGTTCGAAACCCCCAAAAATTTTATCTTCTATTTTAACCGCCAATTTAAATAGTACGTTTTAATTATTTTTAGGAAACGCCCATTTTCAGGATTTTTGCGAGAGGCGTAAAAATTAAGAAATCTAATAGTGAACCGTCGTTCAAAGCCATCAAGTTAGACTCAAAAAGTATTTGAGAGAATATTTAGAGAGAAAATTTACAATTTCGAGGAGATACTGGAAAAATTCAACGAAAATCAGCACGGATTCCGATCAGGAAGATCATGCCTATCAGAAATAATAGAACACTACAAAATATCCTAGATGCACTGGAAGGCAATGACAATACGAAGTCATATACACGGATTTTGCTAAAGCTTTCGAGAAATGTGATCATGGTATAATAGTACATAAAATGAAATATATGGGAATAACAGGCAAAGTGGGAAAATGGATTTACAACTTCCTCAGAGAACGTCTACAGGTCGTCAGAATTCAAGGTATATCATCATCAGAATCGGAAGTACGCAGCTCAGTACCGCAAGGTACAATACTGGCCCCACTCCTGTTCATTATCATGCTAACAGACATAGACAGCGGAGTAAACAGCAACAGTATAGTAACATCCTTTGCAGACGATACAAAGATCAGCAGAAAAATCAGCGATGTAAATGAAGTGTAGGCCTTGCAGAGGGACACCAACAAAATATACAAATGGTCAGAAGACAACAACATGACATTTAACACCGAGAAATTTCAGCTCTTGAGATATGGTAGAAAAGAAGAACTTAAACAGACTGCATATTATGCTCCAGATAGACAGGAAATTCAGAGAAGCACGAAAGCGATCGATCTGGGAGTAATAATGACCGATGATGCGAAATTCGAAACACAAAATCAGATAGCAATAAACAAAGCAAAAAGAGTCGCGGGACAGGTACTAAGAACGTTCAAAAGAAGGGACAAGACAGTAATGATTCCCCTGCTAAAAACACTGATTATAGCAAAACTTGAATACTGCTCAGTCTTGACGTCCTCATATAAAAAGAAAGAAACTAATAGACTAGAAGAAACTCAGACATTTCACAGAAAAGATTGATGGCTGCAAAGATCTCATCTACTGGGAAAGACGTAAACTAAATTTGTACTTCCTGGAAAGAAGAAGAGAGGGGTACACCATAATCGACATATGGAAAAAGATCGAAAAACTGGTACCAAACCTCAAACTAAACCCAATTACCATCCAAACAACGCTAGAAAATAGGAAAGGCAGGATGTGTAGTGTTCCCAAATTAAAGGCTCGACAAGGGACCTCCTCAATACTGAAGGAAAATAGTTTGGTTGTCAAGGGGGGGGCCAAGATTTTTTAACCAGCTTCCAAAGGACCTCAGAAACGTTACAGAGGTCAAAGTTAAAGTCTTCAAAAGAAGACTAGATGCCTGGCTCAGGGCTGTATCAGATGAGCCGGGTGTACCTGGCTATGTACGGTGAAGAGCGCAAAAAGGCAACTCGCTCCTACACCAAGTCAGACCTAGAGGCGGGCCACCAGCTTGACCTTCGTGTGAAGAGAGACCAACGCACGGAACAGCAACAAGGTTATCAAGGTTATGAAGACGTCGTGTGTGAAGGGAACCGAAGTGTAACAATGAGCAAAAACTTATGCAAATAAGTTCTCCAAAGAAATTTCTCGAAAGTAATCAATTAATCCGTTATCGAAAATACTCGTATTTATATTTGTGCGTAACTCAACTCATTCAGTAATTTATTCTTTATTAATTAAACCATCTTGGAATCACTAACCATTTCTCACTAATTCCAATTGCAATGAAAATTACAGGGAATATGCATATATATACATGAGAAATATAAAGTAAATATAGTGTGTATATATATATATATATATATATATATATATATACACACACCGGGTGTCCTATTCGAAATGAAACAACTTTGAAACCTTATACTTTTATATTGAATGATGCAAACAATGTAATATTCACACAGTAAATAGTCAATGTCATAAAGTTTCATATGATATATGTGAATTGTAACATTTAGAAGCATTAGATACATTAGATCCATTAGTTACATTGTGCATAGCATAATGTTTCCTTTTGTTAAGATCTTCGCATGTTATATGCTGAACAATTTGAAGCTTATATGGATAGAGCTGCAGCCGCTTGCGCACGACTCTATGCACAGTTGAACGAGGAATCTGCAGTTCGACACTGGCACGACGGATGGACTTTCTCGGGCTACTACTTGTTCGCCCTCCCTCCAGAGTGTTTCTTTAGAACACTGCCAGTCTCCTCAAATTTCTTGGTCCATGGATATAGGTCTCTTCTGGTGGGTGGTTCCTCGTGAAAGGTTGTACGGAATCGCCGTTGCACCAGAGTAAGGGACTTCAACTCAGCCATCTATAACACACATTTCGCTTTTTCTTGTGGGATAAACATAATTCAATCTGAAACAAACAAAAAACATTATGACAAAAACTTATGCATATGGTGTAGTAAGTGGCAAAATTTCAACATTCTCACATTAATACTTTAAAAATTACAGAGTTTCAAAGTTGTTTCATTTCGAATGGGACACCCTGTATATATATATATATATATATATATATATATATATATAATATATATATATATATATATATATATATATATATATATATATATATATATATATATATATATATATATATATATATATATATATATATATAATATATATATATATATATATATATATATATATATATATATATAATAAATAAAATAAATATAAACTGAAAAATAAGAGGCATTACTTTCGTACCGACCGTCGTGCTTTGTTATGCAGTAAGGAATAGAATCAATATTAAATTTTAGTTATCTAATCCCTCAAATATTGATATTATTTTTTTTTAAATAATTAATAATTCAAGTTTCAGTCTCATTACTTGATTACAAGTGATTAAAATCGTTGGTAAGAGAGCCTAAAATGCTAAGTTTAATTCAGTTTTTTTAAATAATAATCAGACAGTGGGTCAAAAACTGACACAGAGCTCAGGCCAGACAAACTCTTAGATTACTATTAACCATCACCATCGGGAATTGAAGTCCCGATCTCAGTTTTTTTACGTCGCTTATTGGCAAACGGTGTTTCCAGAACGGTTCTGGATTTATTTTTTTCATCTACTCATTATGCGGCCGGATACAATCTACAGTTATGTAGCGTTGTTCGTATATCTGTACGTCACAACACCGCTTCCGGCTAAGGGGACAGGTGACCGTCCTTTGCGTTCAAACGACGAAGTGACCCGTAGTATTTGGGATCCTATGTAAAGCTGTCTGTAGATCCTTCCGTTACACGACTTTCACGTGAATAATAAGGACGTCGATTTGTAGATTATTCTTTGTTCCATTTTGTTTTTGATAAAGTAGATCATTAAGTTTGACCTACTTGTGTCTGTGTATCACGATTTTTATGATACTGAAGAAGTAGAACATGAGAGGTTACAGATAAACAGCTTGTTCAGTGCTACCCTACCAGTTCATAGAGGTAACGCTAAAAACGAGAGTACCCTAAAAGACAAAATGAAATGAAAATTATATTACCTTCCACGTGATTAACTTCCATAGAATTCTGTAATTTGTATAGATGATGTTGACATATCAATGCTTCTCAAACACTATAATACTCGTATATTGTAAAATCATTAACTAAAATAAAGCACCAAGAAGTAGTGTCAATTAAAAAAAAGAAAATATCGTTCGAACAAATCGTTCAGAAATAGAGACGTTGAAAAAAACGCTCCTTCCGAGGCCTACATATGCAGATGTAGTCCATCATATCATGACCCTAGCTAAGAGTGCGTCGGGCAGTGAAGAAAATGTAATTCCCACCCGTACCAAATCATACAACTGCCATACTAAAATTATCTCTGGATGGAATGATTGTATTGCTCTCCTGAAAAGGGAATCAGAAGATGCTTAAGAGATATAGTCTCTCTTTGGTCGACCGAGAATAGGGCCAATTTACATGAATATGAGTAGAAGTAAGGCTCATTAAAAAGCAGTCATAAGGCGATGTAAACGGGAAGAAGATTCCATTCGAGCAGCAAAATCCTGTGAGGCTAACTTAAATAATGATAATAAAAAAATTTCGAAATTTGTCAGGAAGGAAACGGGTGCCAAGAATGCCATCCCTTCAACAATGGATGGAGTGTCTGGGAAAGAAGGAATAGCTAAAGTTATGGAGAACGAGGCACTCAAATTTTCTTAACAGCATAGGGAGAATTAATCTTAACGTTGGCTACAATGGACTGTCTTTAGGAGCGTCCAGTGAAAATACGAGGAATTCAGTGTTTGAAAATAAGAGTCTGATTAAAGAGCTAAAGACAGGTTCCTTCCCAGGTATAGATGACTTGTAGAATGAACATTTAAAGCATGCTAATGATGCGATGAATCTTCATATCTCACTACGGTTCTCAGCCATGCTTGCTCACAGTCATATTCCCGCAGAGTTTATAAGGGTATAACTCACACCTCTTGTCAAAAATAAATATGGGAACATTCTATTCAGTGATAACTACAGGCCTGTTACTGTTGCCTCCTGTTTCTCAAAACTACTTGAGAAACTTTTGCTACGCCGACTAAATGATTATTTACAGACGTCTCCAATCAGTTTGGTTTTAAAAGGTCCCATTCAACTGACCTGTGTATTTATGTTTTGAAAGGAGATTATATTTAAATATACTACTAGAAACAATTTATAGTTACTTATTTGGATATAAGCAAAACATATGATAGAGTGAATCACAATATTCTATCTCAAATATTAGAGGACAGGAATGTTCCCTCACATGTTTCAAACGTATTGAAATTTTGGTACACCAAATTTTTATGGTTAAATGGGGCAATGTATTGTCCGAATATTTTGGTTCTTCATGCGAAGTTGAACAAGGCTCCTTGCTTTCTCCTCTTCTGTTTAATGAGTATATTGATGGATTAACTACTTCCCTTAATGAGGCAAGAGTAGGATGTTGTATACATAACATGAGGATAAATAACTTGGTCTATGCGGATAATATAGTATTAATAAACCCTTCCGTTAAAGATCTGGATCATCTTATAAAAATTTGTAAATTATATTCATAGAACCATGACCTTAATTTTAATGTTAATAAAACTAAGGTTATAGAATTCCATCCTAAAAATTCAAACCAAACAGATAATATTACATAGAATTCCATCCTAAAAATTCAAACCAAATAGATAATATTATTTTCAAAATGAGAGACAAACCAATACAGCGAGTACAAGAATTTAAGTATCTGAGTCAAATTATCAATAGCTCCTTGAGTGACGACTCAGACTTATATAAGGAACCAGTATGGAAGCTACTGTGCTAAAGTAACCATGATTGTAAGGAAGCTCAGATTCTGTAAAAACGAAGCTAAAGAAACTCTTTTTCGTATTTTCTGCACTATTTATGGGCAGCAACTCTGGGTTAATTATAAAAAAAAGGTTCCTGCAGAACCCTCAATTTACTTTATAACAGATCTTTTAGACTGCTACATAAGTTACCTCCAAGATGCTCAGCTTCTCAAATGTTCGCTAACCGCAACGTTCCGAGCCTCCCTGAGGTAACAAAACATGCTCAGTACAGTCTAATGTGAAGAGTTCAAAACTCAGACAATCCAATTGTCCAAGCTACTCATCAGTCCTGCTTTATGTCCTCCAGACTGTGGACCTCTTGGTATAAAAGTGTTTGTCTATATCTCTACTTAACACCAACATTGACAGTTCCATTAAATGTACTTTTTTTATGTTAATTTTTAGTATTAACTTTGGGTAATTTTTATTAATAATTTTATTAATAATCGTTTTTACGTGTATTATTTTATATTTTAGTCCTATTTTGTTTTAATTTTAAGTGTGTTTAATTTATTTATTACCTTAGCGTTTATTACCTTGATGACTATCATACTTTTTATGGGATTTGTCTCCTCCCAATACATTTTATTATTATCTTTATCATTATCATAATTATCATTACAAAAGGTTAAACAACGTTATTATTTGAATTAAAGACATTCCGTCATTGACGTCAAATTATATGTCAAAAATGAAAAGAGAAACTGGGCCACATTATGCAAAGAGGAACCTTAAAAATCAGTGTCGTAAAAGAGGATAAAATTACAAAAGATCTCCAACTTCAAAAGAAATTCAAGAGCCGAGGTTAAGTTTTAATTTAAAATTTAAATACATCCGCTTCATCAGCGCTGCTTAATTCTTTAACTTTTTTTATTTACTATTAATTTTCTAAAAACTCTTCTTATATCGAGTGGGGTGGGCGCAGTGCTTATTGAAAGACTATGTAAGATCGTAATGATAATGATCATTATTGGGCATTAAAGTTCGTGAATTAATCCTAATGAATAATAATAATAATAATAATAATAATAACATTTAGTAATACTCCTGCCGAGAGATGACGTTATCTCCCTCCTAACCATTTGACACTGAATTACTATTTTCTATTTACAATTTTCGTGTTTTGGCACAGTCAGAGAAAGAAGGCTTTCCATCCTCTGATCATTACTAAAAGTGCCAACAAATATAGACGAAATATTTTGAAACGAACTGCCCGCGAGAGGAGAGACTTTGATACCAGTAGAATAGAAAGCTTTTTTTACATTTTGTTTTATTACTAAACTTACATCTAGTATTACATCTTAACACTATATAAAATACCCGCCATTAAGTAGAAAGATCCAAGAAATAAACCAGGCAGTATTTATTTTATAATCAAAATATTGCTATTGACGAAATTAATTATTCCTAATGTTTACCTAGCGTGTATGCGATTCAGTTCTAATATAATCTCGGCCTTAAACTTAAAGTTATTGTATTTTGATAGGCAAAGTTTTAGCTTAAATTCTAATCTTCAGTCATTACAGTAAATTCGAAAACAATTAAAACAGCTGATTAGAATTCATTACGTCTTCCATGTAATCTCGGTGATCAAAAACATTAGGTTAAATTAATTAGCAAATTACATATACAAGATCAGCACCACTGTTATATATATATATATATATATATATATATATATATATATATATGTTTAGAAATTGCAGGCAACCACATACCAACAGTGTTCTAAACTGGCACACGAGAAATGAGAGCTGTTCTTGTTCTTACCATTTTTACGTGCCAAGCTAGAACACTGTTGGTAAAGGGTTGCCTGCAGTTTCTAAACATTTTTTAAGTCACCGCGTTTCTTGCTGCTTCCTTTTATATATATATATATATATAGATAGATAGATAAATAGACAGAGAGATAGATAGATAGATAGATAGATAGATAAATAGACAGATAGACAGATAGGTAGAGAGATAGGTAGACAGAGAGACAGATAGACAAACAGATAGATAGACAGATAAATAGATAGACAGAGAGACAGATAGATAGATAGATAGACAGAGACAGGTAAATAGATAGATAGATAGATAGATAGACAGAGAGACAGGTAAATAGATAGATAGATAGATAGATAGACAGAGAGACAGGTAAATAGATAGATAGATAGACAGATAGACAGAGAGACAGGTAAATAGATAGATAGATAGAGAGATAAACAGATACATTAACATTTTAATTATTTATGTAAAAATAATTTTAAAATAGCTTTAAAGCTAAGTAAATAGCATCGTGGGGGAATGGTCATTAATTAGAAACGAAAATAAACTGTTCCACGCATTTATCCATTTAGTAACTTTCGAACATACAAAATGCAATTAACTCATACCGTGCTTATCTTCATTTTCACTTACGTTCCGGAAATGAGATTCCATAAAATGGAAATTTTCAGAGTTGTGACTGTACCTTTAAAGTTCTGTACTTCGACATAGTAAATAATAACCTAGCCGGGTGGTTATGGTAACCTAACCTGATATGAAACATGATTTAACTGTGTATTAAAACAGTAAAACTAACCAAAGATGTATATTCTAACCTAATTCGGGTGTAGAATGACTAAAATTAATTGCAATAATCTGAATCAGCTTTGATGATATCCGAAAAATTGGTTCTTTACGTTTTGAACAATTTCTCGCAAAAGTTTCTGCTCAAAATGAAAGATAAGATAAAGAAATAGGAAAAAGAGTAACTGCATTTAAAATTCCTGCTTTGGTATTTCTTCTGTTTTGTAGCTACTTTGTATTCACGTCTCAACACCGCTTCCCGTAAGATCAGCGAGATTAAGCGATGTTCCCTCTTTTCCGTAGTTGGATGGGTGACCGTCCCCCGTGTCCAGATAGTTCGTCCCCCACGTAAAGCTGTAAGTACCCTCCGGCACATAACCTTTGCCGCTACAAAGGAGGTTAACAACCCCCAAAGACGAAATCGGAATAACTTATTAACAACATAAGATTCAAAATATTTCACTCGGTTATTCAAGTCCCGTTCCCCCACTTTCATAACCCTTGTCCTGCCCCATGACTCCCATCCTCCATGACCTCAAATTCCCCTCAACCACTTAGTTTTGCACCTCCATCATTTCCTCTGTTTTCTTTTTATAGTTTATTCGGTCTAATGCTGTTTCAAATTACACGAGCGAAAATACTTTTTATTTATTCGTTCCATTTACTGTTCGTTCAGTCATTCGATTCATTCCACCAAAAACATGAGGAAAATAAAAGAAATGCCGTAATAAAAAAAAAAATGGGTCAAAATGAATTTCAGGAGGACTTAAGCTTGAGTAACGTATATAGTTATGGTCACCTGATGGTTGGTAGAAAAGGTACACATCAAAATGGTCCATTAAATTCAATATAATAAATCAGAACCAACTCGTTTTTTATTCCCCCCCCATTCCAAAGCAGAACGAAATGATGGGGGGGGGGGGGTAATCTCTCTGCGAAAGCTATACATTTCCTATACAAATAAGTTACTGATATTATGGTCATAAACAGAGTCAAGTGAATATATCATAAGTATGATATTTATGCGAGGATGACTCTTAAGTTAATTGCATTCTTAATCCAGAGCAAAAACTTAAAAATATCGAAACTCATCTTTGTCTTTATTGGACTCCAATCCAATCCCCTGGCGAGTTTCTGTGTCGTAACAGATTTCTGCTGGGAGTTTCTATGCCATAGCAGATTTCTCCCGTCCAAAATTTCTGCATAAGAGATTAGCGTAGGTTTCCTTTCAAAAGAAAGTTCTAGAATCCCTTGACATAGTCCAGCAGCGTTTAAAAACCTTTTGCGTGGAAATGTATATGACTAAAATTATATAAGAAGAGTTACGGGCTATTGAATACACGAATGCTTATGAAACCTTAGACGCTTAGACGCCATTGTGGTACATTTAATACTTTCTAATAGGACCACTCTCACTCTAAATATACTGTATGTTCACAGTATATACAGGGTGTCCCGTAAGTCTGGACCCATAGGGAAAAATAATAAAATTACAAAATAGTCCAAAAATTTATTTATAATATATTTTTTCATTATTTTTATTATTATTTTTATTATTTTTTTATTATGATCTTACTCCGCTGGAGTTTTATTTGTGGGGCCACTTGAAAGCCAAAGTGTACGAGGTCAAACTTCAGAACATTTTCCACCTTAAAGCACGCATTGTGGAGGCGTGTCAAGAAATTTCTGCGACTGTGATTCAGAAAGTGCTGTCGCAGTGGAGATTGCGTCTTCAACTATGTGTGCGACACAACGGCGGACACTTTGAACAGATTATGTAATAATTTTTTGGACTATTTTGTAATTTTATTATTTTTCCCTATGGGTCCAGACTTACGGGACACCCTGTATATATAATATATATATATTATAATATTAATATATATAATATATATTATATATATATATGTTACAGTCAATGTGTGAAACCAGTCATTTCACGTAATGCCTAAAAATTTCAGGCATTTCGCTTAATTCGATTAAGCGATTAATGACTTCGTGAAGGTTAGGTTACGTTAAGTTAGGGTGGTTAGGTTACGTTAGGTTAGTAATGCGTATTACCTAAGTTTTAAAAGTCACAGGTATTACACGCAATGCCTGAAATTTTTAGGCATTACGTGAAATGACAGTTCACATATTAACTGTAACAAATATACTGTATATATATATAATAAGTCTGCGGTCACGTCCATCCATATTTCATTTACTACTCCCAATTTATTTATTTTTATATAAAGATTAAGTCCATCATATCCACTTATTTTACTTGCGTAATCTGATAGAGGGCTTGGAACCCTGCGGTATTAAGCGTTCTCATATTAGGTCCCAGACATAACACTTCCTTCGTTTATCTAATTTTTTTCTTGTTTTTCTTCCCTGAAAAAGACAAGAATTTATATATTTTTAATTTTCTTTTCTATTTCTATTTCTATTTCTATTTTTCTATTAGTATTTCTATTTCTATTTCTATTTCTATTTCTATTTCTAAGCCCACAAACTTTATTCAATTGTTTCGACTAAAGCAAGAAATAAGTATAGCAGAGTAAATTAATAAATAATATATAGGGCTCCCTTAAGTTGGTTTATTATT
Organism: Bathynomus jamesi; assembly: GCA_023014485.1. Classification (NCBI taxonomy): domain Eukaryota; kingdom Metazoa; phylum Arthropoda; class Malacostraca; order Isopoda; family Cirolanidae; genus Bathynomus; species Bathynomus jamesi. The sequence continues at coordinate 94,508 of JAJOZX010010057.1, forward strand.
TACTTAACATACGAATTTAGCGTCATCCGTTTCGTTTAACTGCAGTAAAGGCGATAGTGCGGTGAGCTGAAGCTTAGTTTGTTTGTTAGATCCGTTCAAATCATATACCTTCTTGAAGGTCAATTTTATGTTTAATAAGGTCGGAATTTCCGCAGCAGAAGCGACTCAGCCAAAATTACGGCACCGGATTTCCTCTCTTTAATTACTATAAAGTTAAAATTATGAGTAAGAATTTGTTTCACGCTTTCTGATTAAAATAAAGAGGAGTTTAGCCGTATTTTAAAGCTGTTTATTCACGTGTACGAAAATAAAATAGGAATATCGATTTTAAAATAAAAATTCTACGGTCACGTCCATCCATATTTCATTTACTATTCGCAATATTTTTTTTCCGGTGTCATATCGTCGGGGAGCGTATCTGCGTATCTACTGTACTTAACTAATCTCTGTTATATATATATATATATATATATATATATATATATATATATATATATATATATATATCGATTGTATATTTTACTCATGAGTTTGTTTATGTATAAAGTCATAAAAATGTAAATTGATATACTTGTATTTATAGCATTCAATAAAACCAAATTTGATACAGGGTTGTGTAAATACAGTACATGGATTTAGATTTTCCCTAAGAGGATTTATAGCTTTGATTCAATCACCCCCCCCCCCCCCCCCCCATCTTTTTATCATATCTCTCATCTCTAATCTTTCTCTTTCCCAATTTGTTTTTCTCTCTCTCTCTCTCTTCTTTTATCTCAAAGAATCCCTGGAGTTAACCTACTCAGCTGTTTGACCTCATAGGTTGCGCTGGCACTGGTCCCAGAGACTCAGTTTCCTTTAGGCGTTCAAAGTGAATGGTCGTTCGGCGGATTTAGTCGAAAATTTCAAAAGGACATTCCGTTATCCTATTTTTCTAGAATTTATCTTTTCTTTGTCTCAAATTCGAAGTATTTTCCCAAAGCTGAAAACTTTTGCTTGTGGTATTTCTTTGGTTCCACTGGAAGAGAACAAATTCCGTAAAATAGGGTTTGGTCTTAAATTAAGACAAATCTTGCTATCTCTACCTTATATTTTAGCCAATGGGAGAGTGAAATGAGAACAGAGGTGTTTCCAATGTGAAATGATGCTGCAGGCAATATAAGGTTAGGACATCTCTATTTTGTTAATGTGGTAATGTTCCAATTAAAGCCGTTAGCTTTTTTCTGCCATTTTTGTAGAGTAAATTTTTATTCAATTTTTTTTTTTACTTTTTTATTTTTTATTATTTGTACAAAATTATATTCTTTAGTTTTTGTAGATTTCATTTATTTAGAATTAAATATATTTTCGTAAGTGTTTTTCCTATATATATATATATATATATATATATATATATACACAAACTCGTATATGTAAAACCATTGATTATTATGAAAAGGTATTAAGCAAAACATTTTACCATAAAAAAACACGCATAAAAACACGAATAAAAACACGTATATAAAAAAATAAAACCCTTAAAAAACAAAAAACCCCTAATACCAAAGGCATAAAAAGGACTAAATTTAAACAATAAAAAATGCATTAAAATACAAAACTAACATTTGTTCTTGTTGTTTTTTTCAATCTTTCATTGAGAATCGCATTTCTTCAAATTTCCCACGTAAGAATGAATGCATTTTAGATCTTGTTTCTATATAAAATATCACATTTTCATACGGAGAAATGTGACGACAAACACATTTAATTATGAATAAGAGCAACTGAAAGGCTTTTAAACAGAGAACATAAATAAGACAGGTATTCAATAAAAGACACAGTCACATCGTTTAAATGCTTTGACAAACGTTCTTCAAACATATATATATATATATATATATATTATATATATATATATGGTATGTCAAAAGTCATAAATGGATTTTGATTCACGATATCACAAAAATCACTTAACGTTCAATCATTATCACATACAGTAACCTCTGTAGAATCCGGCACCCTTTGGGATTTGCATGTGCCGGATTTTAAAATATGCCGTGTTTTGGAGAGGTCATTTTATAATAATAATAATCAAGTACAGGGTAAACAAAAAATTAACATGAACTTACTGTTTTATAATCCAAAGATCGTAGTTGTAAGAGCAATGGGACAGTAATGTGTTATAGAACATCGTTATAGAACATCATTGTCAATTAAACGTAATTAAGAAACTTTATTTATTTGAAAATTGTATTCTAAATTTAATGTAAAAACATTGTTGTTGCTACGTCGACAGAATGGGCCCAGAAATAGCAACACCTTCTGACCTTTTTAAAGCAAACCACTCATATAAAACGTTATCAAGTTGATCTAATTTAGGTTTATGCATTGATTTCCGCTCAAAATGGATTTATTAGTCTCTGAAGGAGCGTCACTCGTTATTATTTTCATTTGTGATTTTAAAATTAGTGATTTCAAAATGTGCCGGATTTTGGAGTATGCCGGATTTGAAGTGCCGAATTTTCAAGAGTCTACTGTATTTCCCGAATCAGTAACTGAGTGAAGTTTTACTTACGGAATATATATGAAACGTAATGACATTTAAATGTCCATCACCAGTTGTAAACAGTGTCGACCTCTTAAAGAACAACACTCTGCAACAACACTCTTTCCTCTTCTTGAGTGATGTTCCTGCATGTTTTCCTGCACCGTCCCTGGTTTGTTCAAGTAAACGCTTTCTGTTAAGAACCCCTACAAGAAGTCTGCAGCGGAGAGATCGGGGAATCTCGCGGGCTAGTTTTTGTCTCCATGACGAGAGATCATTCTGTTTAGAAATAATCTACCCAACATTGTCATTTAACTTGCTGGAACCACCTATTCTCTAGGGTTCTTTCATCTAATGTTGGTCTTAACAAGTTGTCAATCTTCTGATGACACGCTTCGATGAGGCAACATTAACAGCAAGTTTTTTCTGTAAGCTCTTTGAACATCAATTATAGAGCTTTTATTTTGAAAATAGCGCTGTACATTAGCGGAGTGTTGCTAAATTATGCATTTGATAATGGTTTAAAATTTAAGCGTTCAAATATTATTAGAAACAAAAGTAAAATAACACACACACACACACACACACACACACACACACACATACACACACACACACACATATATATATATACGCATCACCACATAAGTTATCGACTTTTTGAAATCTACTGTATATCTAATAGTGTAATTAACCTCTTAAGCCCTATCAACGAGTTATATTGTCTATCGATGCGTTTAAAAGTGTAAAATGTGACACTTAACAGGTTAAAAACTTAATTTAACCTAACTTGATCCGAGAATGGAGTGATAAGTGTTTCGAATGCAATGTAGGACTCGAAGGGTGGTTTCTGTTAAGTCGTTAAATAGAGAGGTACCCGCTAATCTAGCCTCACCTAGCCTAGCCTAACTTTAGCTAATCGGAACCAACATATTTTTTCGACAGTAAAAATGTTTCTAGATTCATTTATATACAATTTTGGATGTTCTGAGGTATCAAAAGTGTTACCTCATAAAAAATTACCACACTGCAGTTGCGAATTTTCAGACAGTCGAACTTACTTACCTTACAATTGTCACACACACACACACACACACACACACACGCACACATTTATATATGCGCACAAGCGAGGTACTCATGTCTTTAATCCGTCATGAAACCTAACCTAACTTGGCCTTTTAACTTTTAACCGAATTATCCTGAGATGTTTTCTGTTTGGCATTTGTGAAGTATCATTATTTTTATGCAGGAAGGAGGGGCCAAGGGCAAATGCCCGCATTTGATCTGTTATTGTTGATAAAACCTCTTCTAATCTAACCTAACCGAACTTAACCCCAATCAAAATATTTCTAATCGTAACATTTTTATAAAAAATTGTCAAAAAATTTCTGAACCATCAAAAGTTTAAATGTCACAAAATAGTTACTCTCTGTGAATTATGACACCCACACACATACACTACCTCATATTCCTTTGCTGAGGCAGGCGCGCGCACACACTTACACCCACCTACACACACACACACCACACACACACACACACACACACACACGTCTTCACATAAACTAGGTACCGACTTTTAGAAAAATGTGATAAGTGATTCTCGGCGCCATTGAAGGTTCGAAGGGTGGTTTCTGTTAAATCATTAAATAGTGAGGTACTTGCTAATCTAACTTAACCTCACATAACCAAATCTTAATTAACCTAACCCAGCGTAACATCGCTTAATCAGGACTAACGTATCTTTCTTTCCGACATTAAAAATATTCCTAGATTTTTTTATACAAATTTTTCAATGTTTCGAGATACCAAAAGTATTACATCACATGAACTATTACCCTCACTTCATCGGCGAATTATCACATACCCGACCTCATTTATGCCCAGCTGTTTACCGCGCGTACACACACACACACACACACACACACACACACACACACCACACACACATCCGTATCTTTACATAAGTGAGGTACTGACTTTTCTATTTCTATGTATTAGAAAAACCTAACCTAATTTAATTTAACCTTGGTACCATCGAACCGAGAAGTGAGTCATAAGTGGCCCGATCGTAGATGGGGGTTCGAAGAGTGTTTCGTTTGAGTCCCTAAATAGTGTGTTGCAAGCCAACCAACTCGAACGTAAACCTAAACTAATCTAAACTGACCTAACCCAGCGTAACGACGTAGTTAGAATTAATTAACATATATTTTTAGATTTATGCATAAATAATTTTAGTGTTCTGAGGTACCTATAAAAGTGTTACCTCACAAAAAATTACCTCACTACATCTGTGAATTTTCACATAAACGATCCTACTTAGATCTGTTTCATGTTTGCACACCCACCCACACACACCCACTACCACACCTACACACTCACACCCACTACCACACCTACACACACCCACACACCCACTACCACACCTACACACACACATCCACACACACCCACTACCACACCTACATCCACACACCCACACCCACCCACTACCACACCTACACACACACACACACACACTACCACACCTACACACACCCACACACACCCACTACCACACCTACACCCACACACCCACACCCACCCACACACACTCACTACCACACCTACACCCACCCACCCACCTACACCCACCCACTACCACACCCACCCACACACACACACACACACACACACACACACACACACATTAACGAAAAGAGAATTATCCATATTGAATTTTATATTAAAAATCTACAGAGTTAAATGCATATTACAAATTTTATCTACCCGTTTTTAACGAGTGACAGCTGAAGTTTTATTGGGTACGGGTATAGTGAATGTTGGATATTAATATGTACATCGTTTAAAGAACTTTTTCATAGCAATTTTATAATGCAAAAACTAAGAGCACATTTAAGGGACCCATTCCAGACAAGAAATGAGAATCGTAAATAGTCTTTGTATCAGAGTATAGGGACCCTCTCTTTTCTTTTTTCCAAATATATGATACTGCAAAATAATAAATATCTTCCATTTGGCACGCGTTGCTTCCCTTCTTGTACAAACGGAGAAGTGCCAGTGCCATTAAGTGCCATTAATTGCCGACATATAATAACTCGTAGGAAAATAACTGTTTAAAAAAAATTATAAATGAAGGGAAATATTGGACAATCGAACGAATTAAAATATAATAAAATGGGACATAGGGATATATATATACAGATCTACAGAAGCTAAGGCTAACAAAGACCCTAAGATCAACTCTAAAGTTAGCTCGAGAGAAAGAAGAGAGTAGGCGGTTAAGAGAAGAAAATAAAGGGTTAAGTAAGTAGCAAAACCTATCATTCGTAGGTTAACATTCATTCAAAAAAAAGAGAGAGACTCACCATCATCATCATCCGCTGGCCACTGCCGACAAGTCGGAAAAATAGTCGAAGAGAATAGGAAAGGGGTGAAAGATGAAAAAAAGTAAAATAAGAACGCTTACAAACCATGCAAACACAGTCTTAATTCAAACATTGTCGTACCATGCAAACTACAGACATGCAAGTAAAGAGAGGATAAGAAAAGAGAAAAAAAAAGTATGAAGAGTATAACAAAAAGTGGGTTAGTTTACGCTACGAGCTACATCTAAGTTCGTGTTAGTCTAATTTTTTTTTAATATAATTTTGTTGCTGGCATATCACACGCTGGCATGTCACAAACTGGCATTACTCGTCAACAGACTCAAACCTCGACCATTAACCCGAGAGCTCCTGTTGCTAATTGTTTTATTATTTTAAACGACATTAATATTTTTAAAATGCCTATCTAAACGGTTTTTAAACATATTAACGCTGGTAGAGTTCACGACAGACGCGGGAAGATTATTCCATTTATCAATTACTTTAAACGTAAAAGAGTTTTTAGCGATGTTAGTAATGAAACGTCTGCCACGTAATTTAAAGCCGTTATTACGAGTATTGCTATTATCGAAAATTAACAATTTGTCAAAATTTACGTTATCGATTTTATTAACGATTTTGAAAACTTTAATACGCTTTCCCCTTAAATCTCTTAGTTTCGAGTGAATGCAAGTCTAACTCTTTGATCCTATCTTCGTAAGACTTGTTGCGTAGTGACGGAATTAGTTTCGTGGTGCGTCGCTGAACCCTTTCTAACCTATCAATATCCCCACGCAAATACGGGCACCAAAACTGAACGGCATATTCTAAGTGAGGCCTGACTAGGGACTTGTAAAGGGGCAATATAATATTTTTCGATTTAAATTCGAAATTACGCGCTATGAAGCCAAACATCCTATTAGCTTTTGCGCAAGACTCCAGGCACTGGTTCCTAACTTTTAAATCCTTAGATACGCGTACGCCTAAATCTACTTCCTCGTCAAAGCTCGTTAACCGTCTATCAGCCATCGTGTACGTGTAATTGTTGTTACGAGAACCTATATGCAAAACTTTACATTTGTCTACGTTAAATTGCATCTGCCACTTATCCGTCCACTCCATAATCCTATTTACATCGTCTTGGAGCCTATTTCTATCGTCCACGTCAAGAACTTTACCGCCTATTTTAGTATCGTCCGCGAATTTTGACACGTTACTGGTCAAACCTACATCTATGTCGTTAATGTAGATTACGAATAGAAATAGGCCTAACACTGAACCCTGAGGGACACCGCTACCTACATCCAACCACCCCTATTCCCTACCATTAACAACGACCCTCTTCTTCGTGGCACGAAGTCATTCCTCTAACCAGTTAGCTACCTGACTGCGTATACCGTACGCTTTAACCTTCTCAATTAATCTTCTATGCGGAACTGTATCGAACACTTTTTTAAAGTCTAAGTAAATAACGTCAGCCGCTCTATGCCTATCGTATTCGGCGCACTATATATATATATATATATATATATATATACACACACTACAGAAGTTATATCGTACCAAAAACTGAAAGAACACACTGCCCTGCGCACCATATACAACTCTGAAATCCCCATAGAATTGTATACAGAGGTTCGGAGGTCCACAGATATAAAAAATATTCCCAAAATATCGCCATTAATCTTTATAACTCAATTATTTAGGGAACGCAGCCACATTTTTATAAATTATTGTCAAGAAAATATAATTAGAACACGCATTTGCTCTTCTTTTTTAGTTATTTTACTCACCAAATTGATACCTAATTTTATCTTCTCGTTACTCTATTAAAATCCACTTATACCGATTAAAAATTATATCTTTAATAATGGTAAGCATTTTAATACATACGCATTCTTATGTACTTATCTACTGTATATATATATATATATATATATATATATATATATATATATATATATATATATATATATATATATATATGTATATATGTATATGATGCAAACCCACGAGGTAAATTGAAAAATTAGTTCAACTCCTTTCGTGTATTCAACCGTACACCTCGTCAGGGAATGACGGGGTGTATTGTTAAATACACGAAAGGCCTTGGAATTACTTTTTCCCTTTCCTTGTGTGTTTACGTCATTTCATTTATTTCACGGGTTTAAGTGTGAAATTCATATATATATATATATATATATATGATGCAAACCCACGAGGTAAATGAAAAATTAGTTCAACTCCTTTCGTGTATTCAACCGTACACCTCGTCAGGGAATGACGGGGTGTATTGTTAAATACACGAAAGGCCTTGGAATTATTTTTTCCTTCTCCTTGTGTGTTTACATCATTTCATTTATTTCACCGGTTTAAGTGTGAAATTGAGATATATATATATATATGTATATATATATGATGCAAGCCCACAAGGAAAAAGAAAAACGATTCCAAGGCCTTTCGTGTATTCAGAGCTACACCTCGTCAAGGAATGAAGAGAGAAGGCAAGATGCCCATAAATATATACAACGTAGCGGGAACCAAAACAATTAACACGTACTTAACAAGAGTTAATGAGAGGCAAAAGGAATTTTAACAGGATATTGTCAATCTTATACATTCCCGCACTGTTATTGAAATTGGTTTTATAATGGATAAATGCACATTCTAGAATATTTCTTTCTATTATATCTCTGTTTTCAACAAGCTCTTTAGAATTATCCCACTTGATGCTAAAGCGCTTGTTGAAAGCAGAGATATAATAGAAAGAAATATTCTAGAATGTGCATTTATCCATTATAAAACCAATTTCAGTAACAGTGCGGGAATGTATAAAATTGACAATATCTTGTTAAAATTCCTTTTGCCTCTCATTAACTCTTGTTAAGTATATGCTAATTGTTTTGGTTTCCGCTACGTTGTATATATTTATGGGCATCTTGCCTTCTCTCTTCATTCCCTGATGAGGTGTAGCTCTGAATACACGAAAGGCCTTGGAATCGTTTTTCTTTTTCCTTGTGGGTTTGCAGCATCCATTCATGTTATGTGCCTTGAAACGTGGACACTCAATTCTGCCAGTTGAGGTTTAAGTTTGGTTTTTGGCTAAAAATACAATAGTTACCCCTTTTTCTTTGATGTATTGAATCTGACGTGACTGCAACGAGTTTCTTGCGTATATTGAGGTTCTGAATATAGTAGGCTAGGTGTAGCTGTAAACCCTAGATCCTGTCCCAAAGTTGGATCCTATCTGCTTTGCAGATAGCTGGTAAGGGAAGCTATATTGAGGGGCTTCTTTGCGAGTGACCCGTTGCCCACATCGGGCTAACATCATGAAAAAGAAAGACTACAGTGTTTGTCATTTACCATTACTTATTCGGACTTTAGTGGATTTAATTTTCCCAGAAGACTTCCTTGTTCCATGCACGATCTGTGTGTATTATATATATATATATATATATATATATATATATATATATATAGAGAGAGAGAGAGAGAGAGAGAGAGAGAGAGAGAGAGAGAGAGAGAGAGAATACATACAGATCTGTATATCCCGAATATCTGAATGTCCCGAATATCTGAATATCCCGAATATCTGAAATAGCAAATACGAAATCTTTTATTTCGAAAATGCACCAAAACACAGATTGCATTTTTGCCTTTAAAAGTTAGATATAGCTTCTCGCTTCACTTTTCCTCTCCAAAAAGAAAGCAAGGCCATAAAACCCCAATATTTTAAGCATACAAAAATTCGCATTTCTTTTGTTTTGTTTTTTATGAATCTTTGAATAAAAGAAAAGAAATTTATATATATATATATATATATATATATATTATATATATATATATATAATTTTTAGTAAATAACTCGTGATAAACGCGGAATATCACTGACAAACCTTCACTTGGGTGAAATCTCTGCGAAATGGCGAACAACAACTACCTTTGGTTTAATGCGAAAGTTTACAATCGGAGTTTCGACCAAACTTTTTGAATAACGAATGATTAATAAATGTTTGGCGATGTTTAAAGTTAACATTTTCATTTTTTTTAATGTCTGAATTAGTTTATTTTGAGCATCTCTTAATACGGACGTCCTATTAATTATTCTTATTTTAAATGTTAATAAAACGTAATTTTTTTCAATAATTTCCTAAATTCGAGTTAAAAAAAGGGTTTTTTTTCCGAAGTAATTATAATGGTTATGAAATAATATATTACCTTGTAGGACTCCGGAAAACCCCATTAAGGCATGGCATATTATTTTTTTTAGGAGCTTAATATACCATATATATATATATAGTACATTCGCAAAAAAAATAAAAATAACGCATATGTAAACCTGTATCAACTAGTTAGAGGTGAGTTGTATGTTACAGTAACCTGTAATTGACTTTTCTTTAAGCCGAATTTGGGTGTTTGGCGATAAATATCGTCTAGTTCTTCCATGGTTTGAATCAATGTGGCAGGGAGACTATACCGTCGGTTAGCCGTTAAAAAATCGTGGTGTCCAGCTTATTCTTACCTTTCGACCTTTCAAATGTTCCGTGCGATGATTCCTTATTTTACGAAGGTAAAGCTTGTTGCCCCTCCTTCCCTTATACACACACACACACACACACAGTATATCACTAACAGGTTTTTGTTCATTTTTTTTAAATATGAACAGAAAAACCTATAAAAATTCTTCTTGCTCATTTTCCCCAAAATGTGTTTTGTATCGTCCAAATTTCTGAACAGAATTTTTTTTCTCCGTGAAACCTAAAAATTCACACCGACATTTATGGCAGATATGATGAACTCTCTGAGAATTTACTGAGGGCCGTATACCACTGTCATTTCAGTCAATATGCAATACTGCAAACTTTTCTGCTGCGCTAAGAGGACGCTATTCTTAGACGCTATTCCAAGTCGTTTCTTGGTTATTGTAATACTTTGCACTTTGTTATGACATATACTCGTATATCTAATATATATGTATATATATACACACACACACACATATATATATATATATATATATATATTATATATATATATATATATATAATATATATATATATATATATATGACACGAAGACTAAAGTAAATCGTGCTATACAGACGAGGTTTCGTCGTCGCGCCGCGTGGGCCGCGTTCCGATCACGTTTCGACCACATGATAAAAGGATAGACTCTCACAAGCGGCACTAGAAAGGATATTTTTTCTTTCCTGGATAGTGTAGTGCTGAGAGACGTGCTTGGGATCCCTCTCATACATGCATCACAGTGACAAAACCACCTCGTCTGTGGTGCACACTTTGTTTCTGTCTCTCTATTAAAATGAATCCGCAATTTTTCACACACACACACACCTTGGTTAACCTTGGTTTTGCTTCTGCCCGAATTGTTCATTCTGACGAAGGTCAAGCGTGTTGCTTGTATGTGTATATATATATATATAACTTATTTTTGTCGTCCATTACTTATTCGGACTATAGTGGATTTAATTATCCCAGAAGAGTTCCTTGTTCCATGCACTGTCTGTGTGTATCATATATATATTATATATATATATATATATATATATAATTTATATATATATATATATATATATATATATAAAATAGCAAATCATATAATGGAGACGTTCCATTAATTTTTTCCTTTGTACTTTGAAACGAATTACTTGAAGAAGAATGAATGAATGAATGAATTCTTACAACCATCCGCGTTTGTATGACAATTCTAAAAGGAGAAGTATTTAATCAAAATACGCAGTGAAACCTTTTCTATTTAATGGGATATTGCCTGCAGTGGTGTTCCGTTAAATAAAGGATTCCATTAAATACAGATTTTTGCCCGCCAAATTAACTATGTTAATTCTGATTTCACGCCACTGCTAGAATAGTATTTAGAATATCATCAAATAATAATAATGATAATGATAATAATAATAATAATAATAATAATAATATTAATAAAGTAACTTCTAATGACGTCACTGTGATAATCGCTATTAGAATTCCCCAAAAATAACATGATGTAAACGGGTATTCCTCCGCGTCGCGTCTGATGTAATTCGGTCACCCGATGTCGGTTAACGGAACAATCCTCTATTTAACGAAAAACGCTTTGAAATTTCGTTATTTGCCTTTATCTAAAAAGGGACGAAACTGTTCTGTTAAATAGAGAATCTGTTATACAAAGACCCGTTACTGGGGGTTTTACTGTATTCGTTTGTTGTTAGCATTTATTTCTTAGAAAACCTGTTGAAAAAGTAAGCAATACATAATATAGGCCTATATACATTCTTATATCACTGATGTTTCATCGACTCTCTATACAGGGTGTTCAAAAGAAACGCAACCCAAAATAGAAAAGAAAAGGGTTAGGGTACAATGATATACGCATTCTCCAATGGGTTGCGTTTCTTTTGAACACCCTGTAGTTTGAGAAAGTTGATCAGGGTATATATTTTCTGTCTGATCACGACGCTTTGTCTCTCCAACAAAGTGAGGGAATGCTTTTCACGAGATGTAAAATAAACAAGAATAATTATTATAATGTAAAATAATGATCTGGAATTAAGTATTCCAATTCAAGTTTAAGGAAAAAATATTCTCAGCGTTTCCACTTTTTCAAATGTTCTTCATTTGTTTACATTTGGGGTGCGTTATTTAATGAAAAATAAATAAGTTTGCCTGAAATAACCGTTTTCTACATTAAAAAATAAGGGATGAATTTCACAATTCAACCCGTAAACTAAATAAATGATGCACACCCACAAGGAAAAATGAAAAGCGATTCTAAAGCCGTTTTCGTGTACAGTATTCAACAGTACACCTCGTTAGATAATTTCCTAACGAGGTGTACTGTTAAATGCACGAAATGCCTTGGAATAACTTTTCATTTTTCTTTGTGGGTGTGTATCATTAAAAAATAGAGAAAATAAAAATTGTAATGTAGCCTAGAAAATATTTTAAAATTATATGTAACAAAACTGTCTACAAAAGGGAGATACTGAACCAATAAAAGGCTTTTGATTTGTAGACATAATCAGGCCTTCTCAGAGGTCCAGAGAGGCCAGGGCCACTTCCAGCTTTTGAAGCCCATAGCTAAACCCAATTATTACTTTCACTGCAAAACATTATATTCAAACCTGAAAGTTTCTAAATTTGAGGCCCCCCTTAAGCTTGAGGCCAAGGCCAGCCTCCCCTGCTTTGATAGGCCCTGGACAAAATAATAACTGTTTACACAGAATGTAAACCAATACGTCTACATTTAGAATTTACATTAACCTGGAAAATAGACACTAATTGAAACAAAAACCTCGTCATAAAATATGTAGTGTATTTTCGTAAGTGTTTGCCTCTATTCTATTTCAAAGTACAAATTATAATCAAAATAGTATTTTATCATTTAAAAAACTTTGCTCAAACTATTGTAGAAAGTTTTAAAGAAATAGTTTGTACATATAGAATTCTTTCCTTTTGCTTGTAAATGTAACAAAATAATTTAATTACATTTAGCTTTTAAAAAATGTAAACGTATCCGAAATACAATTTACTGCACAGATGTAATGTCATATTGTAATTATTATGTTTTGTATAATAATTCGCAATTATGTTTTAAATGTTTTGAAAGAAATGGTCAAACGACTAGAACCCCAATCGAATGACGAGACACCCCCTCAGGGGTGGCGAACCTTTTTACAGTCGCGTGCCAAAAAAAACATGTAAACCATAAAAAAAAATTCTCGTGCCCACCAAAGTTTATATATATTATACCAAATTATAAACATTAAGTCTATTATTTTATACTCATTTTTTGGATAGCAATTTCTATGCTTAGGCGTACCAGGCAAATTTTATCGCGTGCCCAAATGGGCACGCGTGCCATAGGTTCGCCACCACTGGTCTACTTCAACCGCTCCTCGTTGTTGATTTTCTATTATAAATTATTTTTGTATCACTCTAGTCGAGTGACCGATTGTGTTTTGTATAGGCTCTGTTTGTGGTTACGTTAATTTAACTAAAGTTAGATTATGTTAGGTTAAGTTAGGTTATTATAACATGGCTAGAATGTCCTATCGACGAAAATGGGTGTAGGTCCATGTCGGTCACCATCCAACTTTAATTTTTCATATTTTAATTAAAATTACTACTTTTTATCCTAATTTACTTCGTAATTAACTTATGTATATATGTATGTGTGTATGTATATACGTAAGTATGCATAATATGTCACCTATTGATCGATGGGAAGTCGCTTTAATCGGTCACTATGCTCATTATTCGTTAATTTACCTTCTACCGAATAATCGGCGCCGGTTATTGTCAATTTAAGATTTGGATTCAGAAGCTAAATGCTGATTAACAGATTTACTTCAAAGTCAAAACAATCGATGTCATTCAAAGTAAATAGATTTCTGTATACTGTAGGACTTCTATTAAACTAAATAACGTTATTTAGAAATGATTTACTTCACACAGACTCTTAAAACATGACAGATAAGTGTCCACTTGAATTTTATCTTTAAGCAAAAGCTTACAGTGATCCTTAAAGGAAGGAATTAGCATTTTTCACAATCACTGAACTGCAAATATCGGTCTTTAGCTGATGTGAATGATCATTTTGTCTATTCTGAACCTTTTTATTTGACAAAATTTTCTACGGGGCTTGAAATGCACAAGTACTTCTTTGGAACCTCCATACATACCTGCTACCGAAAGTACGGGTATGTATGGATAAATAGGTCTGCCTTTCAAAATAATACATAGATCAAATTTTTATGAAGCTTCCTTTGAAAAAGATGAGTAGAATTGCAGAGAATAATGAAATGAAGGCATTTCTTTTCATTTCTCTTCATTTCTCTTATTAAATTCTGTGTTATGTTACATTAATTGGCTTTTGTATTTACTGGTTGACTGCGCATTTGTTTAAATAATGACTTCTTTTAGAGCCAGTTTTTACTGTCAGGGTTTTAATGAAGTTAAAAAACCAGTTAATTAACGTAATAATATCCTAATAGGTTTGAGGGTTTCAATGGATTAAAAAATTTATTAATTAATTCTGCATTCAAAATGGAACTTTATGTATACTATTGTTATGGGCGAAAGTTATGGAACTTTATGTATACTATTGTTATGGGCGAAAGTTATGTACCTTCAGTAATCCACTATTTTCACCCATGTCTGACATTTTCAAGTAAAATCGTTTTGGTCTGGATTAAAGTTACTATATCAGTTAGGAAGCATTTCGTAGAAGGACCAAGTATCATAGCGTAACACAAATTATAAGTGGAGATAATCAGGAGGGCCAGAAACTGGCACAGAGCTCAGGCCAACTAAATGCGCGTCACTGCACTAATTCCAGCATTATTATTACCATCATCGGGGTTCGAACTCGAGAACTCAGTGTATTCACTTCATTTATAGGAAACAGTGTTACACACTGAGTTACGAATGGTGGCTGTCAGTAGAGGTGTAACAGGACCTAAAATTTTCATTAGTATATTTTTTCATTTGTACTACGGCTGACGTCTGACGTTTGATGTCTGACATCTGACGTCTGAACCTAACTACAACACACATTTTCCAAATGTAAACATTTGGTAGCTCGATGATTAGCCTGGCGGACTCTGAGCGGTGTGTTTCTGGTTCGCTCACATCGCTGGCGTCGGATGGAGTTGAGTTGGCTGGTCGCTTACTCCGTTTCTGTTCTGGCTCAGGTAACCCTTGGGGCACAATCACCCCGATGTAGTGAGGAAATAAGCTTCTTGGATCATGTCTACACTACTTGCGTTAAACAAGCTACGGAAGAAGAATTTTTATTTCAAGACGTTCAACTAGATGAATATATATATTTTTTTTAATTGGGGTTGTTTAACCTCCTTCGCAACATCTAAGGTCATATGACGGAGGGGACCTACAGCTTTACGTGGGATCCGAACCACGGCTCGCTACATAATCTGGGCGCAGAGGACGGTCTCCCATCCAACTACTACCCAGACCCAATGTCGCTTAACTTCGCTGATCTCCGAGAAGCGGTGTTGCGACATCGGCCACTACGTAGCCCAGATGAATATATATAGTCTCGAACTTGTTATTTATTTCAGTGTTCCTGAGGATGTCATTAGACGAAAGCGCTTGAGCACCATTCTGTGTTTCCTTTTTCCTTCGTGGTTATTTTCGCCAGTGAAAGCAACAATACTCTATTTTAGTCTAGTCCAGTGGTTCCCAAATTTTTTGAGTCATTACCCCATTTTCACATGGATACTTTCATAATGACCCCCACCCTACCTATACCCAGAGGTGGGTAAAGTACTTTCATTTGTTACTTATGTTAAAGTACAAGTAATCTTAAAAAAATGTACTCAAGTTAAAGTAAAAGTACACGTTATCAAAAGTACTTAAGTTGAAGTACAAAAGTAAGTGTTTTATAATGTACTTAAGTACTGAAAAAAAAGAAGTACTTTTTCAAAAATCAAATAAAATACACTACAAATATATAATGTTATAACATAAACATCATTATGGCAAACAGACTTCATTAGGATACAGAATTACTCCGACATACTCGACATCCGATTTTATTTATAGCCTATAGCAATGGTGGCGAACCTTTTTTGCTGGCGGGTCATTTTTGTTACTTTTGATTTTTTTAAAAACGAAATTGGGTCACAATAATTTACTTACTTACTATTTTTAGTGAGAAACTTCTTGTTCGATTTCAACTGCTATTGTTTTGATCCGAGGTTTATATTTAGTTGTCTTTAGACTCACACATGCAGCACTCATATCTGTGCCAAGGCGATTCCTAGTGGTGGATTTGACGAAATTCATGGAGGAAAACAACTATAATTGTAAATAAATTGTAAATAAAATAACTGTAAGGCAGAAAATATTAAAAATTAAAATAATATTTTATTTAAATAAGAGCTCGTGGGTCACTAAAAATTGCCTCGTGGGTCAGTACTTGACCCGCGGGTCAGTGGTTCACCATCACTGGCCTATAGTTAATTACTCAAGTACACTGACTTCCAATTTCTAAGTCTACAGTACGAGCGGAAATGGAGAGGAGTGCGCATGCGTGAAACAAGTGACATCATCAACTACACTGGTATGCATATGAAATTTTTTTGTCTGCCGTGAGGGTTTTTTCAACTCATATTATATAATTCGACCATGCTGAATTCGAAAATGACATTGGTTTTCCTCAATCAGGTCAGGTTTTTTCTCTATTGGCCATTTATTATAAGTCCAATTTTATCCCCAAATTTATTGATTTTTTTAGCTTAAACACTGTAGATACGAGTAATATTATAAGAACACTCGTGAAAAATGAAAACATTGTGTGAATAAATACTTTTATTCATACAATGAATATGGAAAAAAGTTTATTGAGGAAGGAATGAAGTTTTTTTGGCTTTCCGTCTGTGTTTTTCTTCGGGCACGTCTCGCTTCAAACACCAGCAATAGTCCGCCAGCATATTGATATCCCAGTTTCCCTGGTACCTCTCTTCCATTATTTTGATATCTTGGTGAAATCGTTCACCTGTTCCTCACTATAATCCCCGCAATTTTCAGGAAAATAGTCCAAGTGGGACCACAAAAAGTGCATTTTTATGGACATGCGCGACCCATGAGCTTTGAAAGCTTCCATCAAGTTTTCGACCAACGAACTCGTATTCTGGACTTCTACGCTTGCCAAGAAAATCAGTGACAACTGATTTGAATGCCTGCCAGGCATTCTTCTCAGTTGGAGTCATTGCGTTTTCGAACTGAGTATCCTTGATCAAAGTTCGAATTTGAGGACCATCAAAACCCCAGCATTTAGTTTAGCATCAGATATATGAGGAAATTTACTCTCGAGATATCGGAATGCTGAACCCTCCTTATTCATTGATTTGATGAAATTTTTCATCAAGCCCAGCTTAATATGAAGTGGTGGGAGCAAAATTTTTGTTGGTGGTACAATGGGCACTGAAACGACATTATGCGACCCAGGTTCAAAATTCTCTCTGGATGCCCATTCACGCTGTGCATAGTGCTTCTCATCCGCTCGGCTATCCCATTTGCAGAGGAAACATGGGTATTTCGTATATCCCCCTTGCATTCCCAATACAAATGCCACAATCTGAAAAAAAATGAAAATATTTAAAGAATTTAGAGAATTTGTTCTATCAGATAAAAAAATCTATGCATTGGACTGTATCACTTCTGTGGGGAAGTTAAGTGTTCTTATACGCTCTCAAATAACCTTTGGAAAAACAACATAGTCAATAGCAATAGTTTACTTATGATATTAGTATTACCTTAAAATCTCCACAGATCCTCCAGTTATGTTGGTCGTATACGAGAGCATCCAGTAAAATTTTCATGTTATCGTAGCTCTCAGTAAGTTGTACGGAATGTGCTACAGGGACTGATGCAACCCTATTCCCAATGTTGAGAAGTACTGCTTTCAAACTTCGTTTAGACGAGTCTATAAATAGCCTCCATTCTGATGCGTTATATGGCAGGCCCAAGGATTCGATTAGCCCCTCAACATTGCAGCAGTACACTAAGGAAGAGGTATTTTCGTGCACTGCAAAAAACTTGCGGAATTCTTCCTCTCGTTTCCTATACCAGGAGAATGTTGTTCCCGGAGCCAGCAAGTTGTCCTCTCGAAGTCGTGAGCCCAAGATCTCGGCAGCTAATTTGGAAAGTCCTAAATCCCTGGTAAGATCATTAAGTTTGGCCTGGTTGAGAGGCCTCGGCTCATTTGAAGCGGTATTTTAAGGTATATACGACTGGGACTGGTCATTGGCATTGGTCATTGATTCATCATCAGAATCAGCGAAGTCCAGGGTTTGAAGTGGGTCGGGTATTGGAATTCCAGGACCATGGGGTACAGGTCTCATAGCAGAAGGAATGTCAGGGTATACAACAATGTGTTTATTCTTCTTGTTAATTCCTGAAAATAGAAACACAGAAACATGGATATAAAACTTGCATATGAAATAGAAGAAGCAGAAGCATTCAGACAGTGGCGGCTCGTGAGGGAAGGCTGCGGTCTGTAAGATATGAAATAGGTCGATGGAGTCTGTATATTTTCTTTCTTTTTCATTCATATTGTCCCTTCGGGGACAATATGAATGAAAAAGAAAGAAAATATACAATCATTGTATATGTAAATGTAACTTGTATAACAATATGTATGTGTAAATGTATTTTCTATAACAATATGTATATGTAAATGTATGATTACCATTATGGTGAATATTATGCTATATATGGTGAATATTACATTATGGTGAATATTATGTCAAGTTTCATACGAGGATTTCAAAATATTTAAGAAAAATAAATTTATAAGCCCACCTTGGAGGTTTGTCATGCAGAAATAGCAATCTGTCACGTGATCCTTTCCTTCTCTCCAAATCATGGGAATTCCAAAAGGCAAAGATTTCGCTCTGCCTTTGCTCCATCTTCTCAAATTTTCAATGCACGTCTTGCAGCACATATGAGGGGCGAAATTTTTGTCCTGGTCCCCTAGCTTAATTCCAAAGTATGCTCTATACATTGTCTTCACAAATTTAGTGATTTGGGACTGGTTATTTGGCATGGTAACCGTCCCACATATGTAGCAGAATCTATTGGGATCATTTTTACACGCTCTATTCATTATGAAATATTTTATCTATATGCCTGAAAAGTAAAAAAAGATATTATACAAGTGAAACAAGTGATGATAGATGTTACTGTTCCAATTCCGCTTTGACAAAATCACGAAAAATTCTATTTTACTTATGAGGCCATAGCCGGATAACCTGAGCTGATTGAGAAAAACGGATTGCAGATTCAAAATCAGCAGGAAAAACTCTATAAGAATCACTTACAAAACCCTTGACAGCAAAATTGATGCATACCAGTGTTATCGAAAAAGCCGATTGGCTACCTTAAAATACTGTACTGAATGACTCTTCTGATTGGTTAATGAAACCCAAATGTTTTGATAAACGAAACCTGGAATAATCCGGTTTTGGTGTCTTCCCCTTCTCAATACCTGACATTGAGAGGTAGCAGATTGAAAGCGGGTTTTTCCAGAATTTGTTTACCAATTTTGAATGAAATTGTCAAGCATACAGCTGTTTTGTTACTTTGTACTTTTCAGATTTTCGCAACATTGTACTTAAGTTAAAGTACAAAGTTTTTCCCAAGATTGTACTTAAGTTAGAATAAAAGTATTACAAAAAAAAAAGTACTTTCTAGAAAGTACATTCTCGAAAAAGCTACTTAAGTAAAGGTACTTAAGTATATCTACTTCACTACTACCTACCTTTGCCTGTACCGCACGTAAAACCAGTCCCAGTGTGGCTCTGTCGTTTATTTATGAACTTTCTGTACTTTAGAAGTACTTGCAGAGTACCAAATTACCCGCTGAAAAAGCCAAATTACCCCAAATGGAGTAATTTACCCATAGTTTGGGAAACGCTGGTCTAGTATATACACTCCTGTAAATGACATTGTATCGTCAGTGATGAGAGAATTGCACTAAATGCGTTTAAGTTAAGGTCACATCATTCACCGATAAAGAAGATTCAATTCGCTATTTTCTACTAAACGAAACTTAATGGCCATTTCACAGAATCAAAACACTTGAAAAATAGAAACCATCTCTTTTACACCACCTGGCTCTAGGTGGATACACTAAATTTAAATAATATTAATAATTAAAATTTCTGAATACATAAATTCATAATTACTGTATTATATATATATATATATAATATATATATATAATATATATATAATATTATATATATATATATATAATATAAAGTATAAAATTCTTCATCTAGCGTTCAAATCCGATTAACGTTTCACGGTACATTAATAGGTAATCGCTAATTGGTTTCTTCCTGACTATATTGGTACAGCCCAAATTCACTATATATATATATATATATATATATATATATATATATATATATTATACACACACACTGTAATTTAAGGGTTCATTAATTTTCTGATGACTTATTACCAGTTGTAATTATCTTCTCTCTCATCAAGGATGATAGTAATCATTAATACCTCTATTTATCTATCTGTCCATGTAGCCTATATATATATATATATATATATGTGTCTGTGTGTGTGTGTGTGTGTGTGGAGGATATTGTAGACACCAGTCGAACGGAGAAGTACTCCGGGCTGGATATTAGGCAGGAGACAGGAAGTACTGGAACTCCCGTTTCTCCTATCACTGTCCTCCTTAGCTGATCTTTTTCCGTGTCTCATCTACGCTCTGAGCAGTCAAGCATGCTCTCAAACACACACTTCTCCCCCTATTCCTCACTACACATACATGCATCTTACACACTACACAACCTTTTCAAAATTTCTATAAAAAAAACCCGAAGAAAATGACATCATTGGCCTTGGAGACCTTGCTTTTGGCTCTGTCTTCTGTGGAGGGGTCACTTTTGCGGGCGCTCGCCCTTAACCCCCTCTTAACTACATAATATATATACACACTGTATATATATTATATATATATATTATATATATATATATATATATATATATATATATGCATTCATAGTTTAAGTGGAAGTACGAAGAGTTAAACATCTCTTTACACAGAGCACCATTCTCTGCCCTACGCCCATTTCAAGGTACGAGAAGCTAGAGCAGCAGTGCCAAACAGCTAGGGGGTCAAAGTACTGACGAGGCTTTTGTACGTGGTTCGACACCACTGAAAGCAACAATGCTCTGTGTTAGTCTAGTCCAGTGGTTCCCAAACGTTTTGAGTCATTACCCCATTTTCACATGGATACCTTCATAATGACCCCCACCCTACCTGTACCCCACTTAAAACCAGTCCCAGTGTTGCCATGTCGTTTATTTAATCACTTTATGTACTTTAGAAGTACTTGCAGACTTGCAGAGTACCAAATTACCCCACTGAAAAAGCCAAATTACCCCAGTGGGTAATTTACCCTAGTTTGGGAAACGCTGGTCACTAGTCCAAAGAACATACATATCCGTATTCAATTAATTGCAATTTTTCGTTAGTTTGTATTGCAGATACCCCAGTTATTATCAGTCCTGGTGCATGAGTCTTCAGGAGCAAGATGCACCGCAAGTTTGTGTTTCCTTCCCAAAGCAGCACGAATTTCCCTGTATCAATCACAGTCACACTCGTAGGCTTAGGCTTGCTATACCTTGCTCTACCTCAGGCTTGCTCTCCACAAACAGGACCAAAAATCACAAGTATCCGCAATCGCTATATATATATATATATATATATATATATATATATATATATATATATATATATATATATATATATATATATATATATATATAGGGTGGGCCGAAAGTCTGGATCCATAGGAAAATATTTATTTTAATACATAAATTACAACAAATGGTAAATACTTAAAATGAATATCAACTTTAACTCGTAAATGCGTATCCGTGATACTGTACAGTAGTTCGTACTCCAGTATAAATACTCAAATACTTTTTCTATTTCAGCCAGAAATGGCTTCGAATCTAACAACAGAAGATCGGGTAGAACTTGCGCTCATGTACGCAAGACAGGGCGCTACACACAGAGAAGTTGCTACCGAATTCAATAGAAATCATCCTGATAAGCATCCAGTAACACATGCGACTGTTGGCAAGTTGTTTAAACGTTTCAAAGAAACAGGAAGTGTACATGATCGACGGCGTTCTGGTCGTCCAAAAACTGCAACTGATGAAAATACCTCTGCAATGGTATGTGAAACTTTAACGAATAGTCCAGTAAAGTCAACAAGAAGATTATCAAATGAAACACGCATCTCGAGAACGTCAATTCGAAGAATTATTAAAAATCATAAATTCCATCCTAAGTGTCTCGATGTCAGAGGCCGCCAATTTGAGCATTTGTTATAATTTGTTGTTTATACTGGAGTACGAACCACTGTACAGTATCACGGATATGCATTTACGAGTTAAAGTGATATTCATTTTAAGTATTTACCATTTGTTGTAATTTATGTATTAAAATAAATATTTTCCTATGGATCCAGACTTTCGGCCACCCTATATATATATATATATATATATATATATATATATATATATATATATATATATATATATATATATATATATATATATATATATATATAGACTCAACACGGATAAATTATATTTGTGAACTCAAACTGAATAGAATTTAAAGACTATGTCTTGCGGTAGAATAACCTCCGAAAACACAAACCCAGAATAAATTGGGAAAAACTCTTAAAACCTTACCTTTTCCTCTGGTTTTCAGTCTAGATTTCAATATTTCTCCAGTACACCTCTTTACCATTTATTTCAGTTCGTCCGTCCTCATTCCTGCAAACATCATTGCGTTTTTTTCCACCATCATTCCTTTCATTACCGCTACTGTCATAAATATTTAATTCCTTACTATCATTACTACCTTTATTATTATTATTATTATTATTATTATTATTAATACAGTTATTATCTTTTTATTATTAATTCTAGACAGGATACTCTTGTTGTTCTCACTCAAGTTCGTTCTCAACTGTTTGATTTTTTATTTCTTTCGACTGTTTAACTTTGCCTATTGTCTATTCCGAAACCTTATCGTCCCATTATTATCCACCAACTCTATATATATATATATATTTATATAATATATATATATATATATATATATATATATATATATATATATATATATATATATATATATATATGTAAAGAGCGACGCTTGTGTAGAAGAGCGTTCCGCAAAAGATGAGGAGGGAGAACAAACAAATGAAAAATGAGGTACCACCCGGGAATCGAACCAGGGATCATCCGATTGCTGGTCAGATATGCTATCCACTACACCATGGACCTCGATCAATCAGAAGTCGTAATTCTCCTACATACGAGCAGAAACCAATACCTGAGGGGGCACCTTCACATTCCGTACATATATATACATTTAACTGCAAACAACAAAAGTATAATTAATGTAAAGATCGAGGTCCATGGTGTAGTGCAGGGGTTCCCAAATTGTGTTCCGCGGAACACTTCTCACGGTATACAAGTGTTCCGCGGAACACCAATTTGGGAACCCCTGGTGTAGTGGATAGCATATCTGACCGGCAAATCGAATGATCCCGGTTCGATTCCCGGGTGGTACCTCATTTTTCATTTGTTCGTTCTCCCTCCTCATCGTGTACGGAACGCTCTTCTACAGAAGCGTCGTTCTTTACATTAATTATACTGTGTGTTGTTTGCAGTTAAAATGTAATATATATATATATATATATATGTGTGTGTGTGTGTTGTGTGTGTGTGTGTGTGTGTGTGTGTATTAAAGGAGGGGCGACAACCTTAACCTTTGTGAAATGAGGAATCATCGCACGGAACATTTGAAAGGTGTGTGTGTGTGTGGTGTGTGTGTGTGTATTAAAGGAGGGGCGACAACCTTAACCTTTGTGAATGAGGAATCATCGCACGGAACATTTGAAAGGTGTGTGTGTATATATATATATAATATTTAGGAGAAATCCAATGACAAGGAGAAATGTAAATGCATGAAAAGTCTTCTTAATGCGCAACGTTTCGAGCAAATACGCTCATCTTCAGGCTGTATGATAAAATGTGAAATTAAAATCAATAATTGAATGAAAAACCAGACAAAGAAAATTTCTATAACCTATTCATAAAGGCAAACTTTAAAAAACTGAAAAAAGAGGGTTAAATTCTAAGTTATACAGATTTACATTTAAAATAAGAAGCTATTTTTAAATACATATAGTAAATGTGAAATTAATACACTGGAAAATTAACAATAGTACACTGGAATAATGAAACTAACTAACCTTCACTGCAATTCCGAGGCTAGACTGATTTAAGCACAAAACGAGAAAACATAAGATAAGATAAGATAAGATAAGATAAGATGGTGAGGGCGATTGGGGAAGGGGGGATTATAAGGAATTGGGGAAGGAGGAGGGATTATAAAAAGTTAAAGGGACGGCTGATGAGTCAACATTTAACGTCGGGTCAAAGTTTTAATATAAAGCGATTCCAGAATTCTAAGTGAGTTGGGACAAGTATTACAACCAAGAATTTTAAAATTTTCTAAAGTGACATCAGTTTTACATTTGATACTGTGTTCCCGAATGCTAGAAACTTCTTTAGTTTTTAAAATTTTACCTGTTCGGCCACTTATTCCCATATGCGAATAAAATCTAGCCCTGACAGAGCGAACAGTGCTGCCAATGTAATTCCCAAGGAGACACTAGGGCAGGTAAATAATATACAACACCGCTACGCAACGAGTCAGGGGTTCGATCCTTCGCTGAGAAAAGCTACCTAAACACGTTTATAATAAATATGATGCGAAATCAGTATGATAAAAAAATTTCCTTAACAACTTTGTAAATTTAAGATTAAATTCCTTATTCAAAAGGACCCATTTCAGGTACCAAGAATATTTATATCCTTCGGCACTGTAATACAAGGAAGTTGAGGGCTATAAACATTATTTAAGAAGGATCTAATTAGTTTATCTACAATATTGAACAGGAAAACTATTATTGGTAAAGTATGATCTTAGATTATTAAATTCATCATTAAGTAAGGTAAAACTAGAGGTCAAAATTATATCCTCGAAAGGAGAGTTTTAATACAAGACATCTTATAGTTGAAATCAGTAAAACTAAAAAAATTCATGCCCAAACCAGTGAAAGTGGGTTTCCTGTAAACTGATGTAGTAATAGAATCACCGTTTTTCGAAATTAAAAGATCTAAAAAGGGAAGGGAGCCATTTTTCTCAGTTTCCATTG
This sequence comes from Bathynomus jamesi, assembly GCA_023014485.1. Classification (NCBI taxonomy): domain Eukaryota; kingdom Metazoa; phylum Arthropoda; class Malacostraca; order Isopoda; family Cirolanidae; genus Bathynomus; species Bathynomus jamesi. Next base: position 120,216 of record JAJOZX010010057.1, read on the forward strand.
TATACGTTATATTGGGGTGCAAAGAATTTAGGAAGTTAAAGAATTGTTGCGCTTACCGCATTATCAAAGACAGCTATCGAATCATCAACGAAGCGTCGATAGAAAATTGGCTTGAGATGAGTTGGAGATTGACTAAAAATTACACTTTCTAAATGAGTCATAAAAAAAATCAGCTGCTAACGGTCCGACAGGTGATCCCATCCCTACACCATCAATTTGTTGGAAACCTTATTGTTGAAAGTAAAATAGCATTGTGTTGAAGACCAATTCTAAAAGTTCCTTAAAATGAGACAATGAAAACCATGAAAAATATCAACCGAGCTAAAAACCTTATGTAAAATAATGGCAATAGTTTCAGATACAGGTACATTTGTGAAAAGCGACTTTACATCAAAACTGACAAAAAACTTTTTGAATCGAAGTTCTCACCAGAAGGTCTTTTTGGAATTCAAACGAGTTATTTATAGTGTAAGCATTTTTCGCAAAGGGTGACAGGAGACTAACAACAAATTTTTGCCAATGAAAGGTGGGTAAGTTATACGAAGCTAAAATAGGACGGAGAGGTGTTCCAACTTTATGGTTTTAGGCAAACAGTATAATTGAGCCAGATTAGCACCAGATGCGAACAACTGAGAGTAAGTATCGTTTTTTATTATCTTTAAGGACTTTAGTCGTGACAGAAATCTATTAACCTGGTCTTTACCCTTACAATGACTTTATTGACAGGTTCAAGACTTTGTTTGAATTTAGTAAGATCACTTGGATTCATTAGTTTTGTTTATGTAGTCCGATTTATTCAAAAATAACCACTCCGTTACCCTTGTCCGGTCTAGTCACGACAATCTCCTGGTTCTTTGCCAAATTCTTAATACACTGCAAATCACTCTTCCTAAATATGAAAGATTGAAATTTAAGATTTCTAAGTTTATAAAAAAAATTCTGAGTTAGATTTGAGAACTGACATTTGAAATTATTGAATTCACCCACATGGGAACATTTTTCAAGCCATTAAAAATTTTTTCAAAGTAAAGAAAAAACGAAGGCTTATATATTGGAACAACGGAAGCTTAAATTGCAAACCAAGTGACAGTAAAAACTTTCCCGAGGGGAGAGTGTGTAACTAGAAAGATTCGAAATTACCTTATCTGAATTTGAAAAAATTGGTGAATCATTCCCAAAGCCTTTAACTTACGTTCATGTGTTTCCAAGATGGTAGAGTGAAATTTTTCTAGTTCACGTTGTACAAGAGAAATTATTAATAAATAGTCCAACAACGAAAAGGTATTTTAAGAGTAGTTATATAATGCCCAAGAGACTTATTATGCGAGTCCGAAATTTTGATTTTTAATTAATTTCATTATTTAATAAATATTCCAGGGACGATTGATAAAATTCAGAGTCATATAGATTGTCACGGTAGAGTTTGAAGTAAACAAATTTCGGGAAAACCCTGCAGGTCCGACACATTTCAAGAAAATAACAGTCCAGTTTGACTTGAGAAACTTTCGTGAAGTCTTCCAAACATGGCGATAAGCCTAAGGCCATCTTGTCCATACCTTGAGTATATATAATCATGCGGGTTGCTTCTACAGAGCTTCAATTTAATATTTAGGAGAAATCCAATGACAAGGAGAAATGTAAATGCCATGAAAGTCTTCTTTAATGCGCAACGTTCGAGCAAATACGCTCATCTTCAGGCTGTATGATAACAATGTGAAATTAAAATCAATAATTGAATGAAAAACCAGACAAAGAAAATTTCTATAACCTATTCATAAAGGCAAACTTTAAAGACTGAAAAAAGAGGGTTAAATTCTAAGTTATACAGATTTACATTTAAAATTAAGAAGCTATTTTTAAATACATATAGTAAATGTGAAATTAATACACTGGAAAAATTAACAATAGTACACTGGAATAATGAAACTAACTAACCTTTCACTGCAATTTCCGAGGCTAGACTGATTTAAGCACAAAACGAGAAAACATAAGATAAGATAAGATAAGATAAGATAAGATAAGATGGTGAGGGCGATTGGGGAAGGGGGGATTATAAGGAATTGGGGAAGGAGGAGGGATTATAAAAAGTTTAAAGGGACGGCTGATGAGTCAACATTTAACGTCGGGGTCAAAGTTTAATATAAGCGATTCCAGAATTCTAAGTGAGTTGGGACAAGTATTACAACCAAGAATTTTAAAATTTTCTAAAGTGACATCAGTTTTACATTTGATACTGTGTTCCCGAATGCTAGAAACTTCTTTAGTTTTTAAAATTTTAACCTGTTCGGCCACTTATTCCCATATGCGAATAAAATCTAGCCCTGAAAGAGCGAACAGTGCTGCCAATGTAATTCCCAAGGAGACACCTAGGGCAGGTAAATAAATATACAACACGCTACGCAACGAGTCAGGGGTTCGATCCTTCGCTGAGAAAAAGCTACCTAAACACGTTTTATTAATAATATGATGCGGAAATCAGTATGATAAAAAATTTCCTTAACAACTTTGTAAATTTAAGCTTAAATTCCTTATTCAAAGGACCCATTTCAGGTACAAGAAATATTTATATCCTTCGGCACTGTAATACAAGGAAGTTGAGGGCTATAAACATTATTTAAGAAGGATCTAATTAGTTTATCTACATATTGAACAGGAAAACTATTATTGGTAAAGTATGATCTTAGATTATTAAATTCATCATTAAGTAAGGTAAAACTAGAGGTCAAATTATATCCTCTGAACAGGAGAGTTTTAATACAAGACATCCTATAGTTGAAATCAGTAAAACTAAAAAAATTCATGCCCAAACCAGTAAAAGTGGGTTTCCTGTAAACTGATGTAGTAATAGAATCACCGTTTTTCGAAATTAAAAGATCTAAAAAGGGAAGGGAGCCATTTTTCTCAGTTTCCATTGTATACGTTATATTGGGGTGCAAAGAATTTAGGAAGTTAAAGAATTGTTGCGCTTGTACCGCATTATCAAAGACAGCTATCGAATCATCAACGAAGCGTCGATAGAAAATTGGCTTGAGATGAGTTGGAGATTGACTAAAAATTACACTTTCTAAATGAGTCATAAAAAAATCAGCTGCTAACGGTCCGACAGGTGATCCCATCCCTACACCATCAATTTGTTGGTAAACCTTATTGTTGAAAGTAAAATAGCATTGTTTGAAGACCAATTCTAAAAGTTCCTTAAAATGAGACAATGAAAAACCATGAAAATTTCAACCGAGCTAAAAACCCTATCTAAAATAATGGCAATAGTTTCAGATACAGGTACATTTGTGAAAAGCGACTTTACATCAAAACTGACAAAAAACTTTTTTGAATCGAAGTTCTCACCAAGAAGGTCTTTTTGGAATTCAAACGAGTTATTTATAGTGTAAGCATTTTTCGCAAAGGGTGACAGGAGACTAACAACAAATTTTGCCAATTGAAAGGTGGGTAAGTTATACGAAGCTAAAATAGGACGGAGAGGTGTTCCAACTTTATGGATTTTAGGCAAACAGTATAATTGAGCCAGATTAGCACCAGATGCGAACAACTGAGAGTAAGTATCGTTTTTTATTATCTTTAAGGACTTTAGTCGTGACAGAAATCTATTAACCTGGTCTTCTAACCTTACAATGACTTTATTGACAGGTTCAAGAATTTGTTTGAATTTAGTAAGATCACTTAGGATTTCATTAGTTTTGTTTATGTAGTCCGATTTATTCAAAATAACCACTCCGTTACCCTTGTCCGGTCTAGTCACGACAATCTCCTGGTTCTTTGCCAAATTCTTAATACACTGCAAATCACTCTTCCTAAATATGAAAGATTGAAATTTAAGATTTCTAAGTTATGAAAAAATTCTTGAGTTAGATTTGAGAACTGACATTTGAAATTATTGAATTCACCCACATGGGGAACATTTTTCAAGCCATTAAAAAATTTTTCAAAGTAAAGAAAAAACGAAGGCTTATATATTTGGAACAACGGAAGCTTAAATTGCAAACCAAGTGACAGTAAAAACTTTTCCCGAGGGGAGAGTGTGTAACTAGAAAGATTCGAAATTACCTTATCTGAATTGAAAAAATTTGGTGAATTCATTCCCAAAGCCTTTAACTTACGTTCATGTGTTTCCAAGATGGTAGAGTGAAATTTTTCTAGTTCACGTTGTACAAGAGAAATTATTAATAAATAGTCCACAACGAAAAGGTATTTTTAAGAGTAGTTATATAATGCCCAAGAGACTTATTATGCGAGTCCGAAATTTTGATTTTATAATTAATTTCATTATTTAATAAATATTCCAGGGACGATTGATAAAATTCAGAGTCATATAGATTGTCACGGTAGAGTTTGAAGTAAACAAATTTCGGGAAAACCCTGCAGGTCCGACACATTTCAAGAAAATAACAGTCCAGTTTTGACTTGAGAAACTTTCGTGAAGTCTTCCAAACATGGCGATAAGCCCTAAGGCCATCTTGTCCATACCTTGAGTATATATAATCATGCGGGTTGCTTCTACAGAGCTTCAATTTAATATTTAGGAGAAATCCAATGACAAGGAGAAATGTAAATGCCATGAAAAGTCTTCTTTAATGCGCAACGTTTCGAGCAAATACGCTCATCTTCAGGCTGTATGATAACAATGTGAAATTAAAATCATAATTGAATGAAAAACCAGACAAAGAAAATTTCTATAACCTATTCATAAAGGCAAACTTTAAAAGACTGAAAAAAGAGGGTTAAATTCTAAGTTATACAGATTTACATTTTTTCAATTCAGATAAGGTAATTTCGAATCTTTCTAGTTACACACTCTCCCTCGGGAAAAGTTTTTACTGTCACTTGGTTTGCAATTTAAGCTTCCGTTGTTCCAAATATATAAGCCTTCGTTTTTTCTTACTTTGAAAATTTTTTAATGGCTTGAAAAATGTTCCCCATGTGGGTGAATTCAATAATTTCAAATGTCAGTTCTCAAATCTAACTCAAGAATTTTTTCATAAACTTAGAAATCTTGAATTTCAATCTTTCATATTTAGGAAGAGTGATTTGCAGTGTATTAAGAATTTGGCAAAGAACCAGGAGATTGTCGTGACTAGACCGGACAAGGGTAACGGAGTGGTTATTTTGAATAAATCGGACTACATAAACAAAACTAATGAAATCCTAAGTGATCTTACTAAATTCAAACAAATTCTTGAACCTGTCAATAAAGTCATTGTAAGGTTAGAAGACCAGGTTAATAGATTTCTGTCACGACTAAAGTCCTTAAAGATAATAAAAAACGATACTTACTCTCAGTTGTTCGCATCTGGTGCTAATCTGGCTCAATTATACTGTTTGCCTAAAATCCATAAAGTTGGAACACCTCTCCGTCCTATTTTAGCTTCGTATAACTTACCCACCTTTCAATTGGCAAAATTTGTTGTTAGTCTCCTGTCACCCTTTGTGAAAAATGCTTACACTATAAATAACTCGTTTGAATTCCAAAAAGACCTTCTTGGTGAGAACTTCGATTCAAAAAAGTTTTTTGTCAGTTTTGATGTAAAGTCGCTTTTCACAAATGTACCTGTATCTGAAACTATTGCCATTATTTTAGATAGGGTTTTTAGCTCGGTTGATATTTTTCATGGTTTTTCATTGTCTCATTTTAAGGAACTTTTAGAATTGGTCTTCAAACAATGCTATTTTACTTTCAACAATAAGGTTTACCAACAAATTGATGGTGGGATGGGATCACCTGTCGGACCGTTAGCAGCTGATTTTTTATGACTCATTTAGAAAGTGTAATTTTTAGTCAATCTCCAACTCATCTCAAGCCAATTTTCTATCGACGCTTCGTTGATGATTCGATAGCTGTCTTTGATAATGCGGTACAAGCGCAACAATTCTTTAACTTCCTAAATTCTTTGCACCCCAATATAACGTATACAATGGAAACTGAGAAAAATGGCTCCCTTCCCTTTTTAGATCTTTTAATTTCGAAAAACGGTGATTCTATTACTACATCAGTTTACAGGAAACCCACTTTCACTGGTTTGTGCATGAATTTTTTTAGTTTTACTGATTTCAACTATAGGATGTCTTGTATTAAAACTCTCCTGTTCAGAGGATATAATTTGACCTCTAGTTTTACCTTACTTAATGATGAATTTAATAATCTAAGATCATACTTTACCAATAATAGTTTTCCTGTTCAATATGTAGATAAACTAATTAGATCCTTCTTAAATAATGTTTATAGCCCTCAACTTCCTTGTATTACAGTGCCGAAGGATATAAAATATTTCTTGGTACCTGAAATGGGTCCTTTGAATAAGGAATTTAAGCTTAAATTTACAAAGTTGTTAAGGAAATTTTTTATCATACTGATTTCCGCATCATATTTATTAATAAAACGTGTTTAGGTAGCTTTTTCTCAGCGAAGGATCGAACCCCTGACTCGTTGCGTAGCGGTGTTGTATATTTATTTACCTGCCCTAGGTGTCTCCTTGGGAATTACATTGGCAGCACTGTTCGCTCTGTCAGGGCTAGATTTTATTCGCATATGGGAATAAGTGGCCGAACAGGTAAAATTTTAAAAACTAAAGAAGTTTCTAGCATTCGGGAACACAGTATCAAATGTAAAACTGATGTCACTTTAGAAAATTTTAAAATTCTTGGTTGTAATACTTGTCCCAACTCACTTAGAATTCTGGAATCGCTTTATATTAAAACTTTGACCCCGACGTTAAATGTTGACTCATCAGCCGTCCCTTTAAACTTTTTATAATCCCTCCTCCTTCCCCAATTCCTTATAATCCCCCCCCCAATCGCCCTCACCATCTTATCTTATCTTATCTTTCTTATCTTATCTTATGTTTTCTCGTTTTGTGCTTAAATCAGTCTAGCCTCGGAAATTGCAGTGAAAGGTTAGTTAGTTTCATTATTCCAGTGTACTATTGTTAATTTTTCCAGTGTATTAATTTCACATTTACTATATGTATTTAAAAATAGCTTCTTAATTTTAAATGTAAATCTGTATAACTTAGAATTTAACCCTCTTTTTTCAGTCTTTTAAAGTTTGCCTTTATGAATAGGTTATAGAAATTTTCTTTGTCTGGTTTTTCATTCAATTATTGATTTTAATTTCACATTGTTATCATACAGCCTGAAGATGAGCGTATTTGCTCGAAACGTTGCGCATTAAAGAAGACTTTTCATGGCATTTACATTTCTCCTTGTCATTGGATTTCTCCTAAATATTAAATTGAAGCTCTGTAGAAGCAACCCGCATGATTATATATATATATATATATATGAGGATCGTTCAACATAGAGTCCGGCCCGCCGAAGATAGATTTGTATCAGGCCCGGCTGGCGGATACTGAAAATTCATTACTTAATGTCATATTTTATTTGAATAAAATTTAATTTTAAAATAAAATTTTATCTAAAATTTGCACATTGGCCCTCGGCGTGGGTCATTAATTGAAATATGGCACTTCATAAAAGAAGGTTGGACACCCCTGATATATAATATATATATAATATATATATATATATATATATATATACAGTATATATATATATATATATATATATATATATATATATATATATATATATATATATATATATATATAAAGACTATGTTTACAGTATACGATTTTATATAAAATTGGGTTGTATTCCATCTTCAAAACATGTAAGAAACGTGTTTACTTCAGTTTTAAAAACAATGAACCGAAAAAGGTTACATATAATAGCAAGTAATTACGAATACTCACCAAAGCATTTCGAGCAAATACAGAACGTTCAAAACGTGATAAAAGTAACCTTTGAAATTTGTCCATTTAAATATATATATATATATATATATATATATATATGGTGGCGCAAAAGTCAAAGTCAAAAGAGCCAGAGAGAATGAATTTTTAAATAATATTTTTTTTTTAGTTGAACAAATTATAATTTATGCAATGATGACCCTTTGACCCCTGACTTTTGCGGCACCCTATATATATATATATATATGTGTGTGTGTGTGTGTGTGTGAGAGAGACCGAATAGGTTTAAATCATGGGCTGTATTTTTTTTTTTGACTGTTTTAACGACCAAAATCTATCGAAATTATCCGATTAAGGAAAACTACAGACCAAAATTAGTTATTTTACACAATCTTTCTCTCTCCCTTTCACTGATTAATAATAAAATCATCAGTGTGAAGCGCTCAGGCCAGACTAATGCGGCCCATTGCTCTAATTCCTGCATCATCGGTAGTCGAACTCTCTACCTCAGCGTTTTTAATTCGTTTATAGGAAACGTTGTTACTCACCAAGTTACAGACGCTGGTTTTCACTGATGGAAGTATCAAATTTCTTTTTAATTATTTTCTAATGAATTCTCATCCATGAATAGTAACTTTGTAGTAAATAATGGCTGATGGGGACAAAGACACACCGAAGAAGAGGGTTGGTTTAGTTCTTCGGCATGTACGAAGATCAAGACTGTCACGCGGAAGCAAAGTGAGGGTACAATTAAATAACACACATATATATATATATATATATATATATATTAGTAATGTAGGTCACATCCGCATCCGCATTCGCATCCGCGGAACATCCGCACATTTTCTCGCATCCGCACTTTGGACTGCGGATGTCGTGCGGATGTGGACCGTTGAGATAAAATGTCATTAATAAGTGGAAATTATCAAATTCTACTATATTAATAGAACTAGTTCATTGTGCGCAAAAGTGATGCAAGCGACAAGACGAGAGGCTGTTCTTGTATGAAGTTACTCTCTTGCAACCTACTTAGATCCACGTTACAAAGCTAAGTTATTTTCACCTAGTACATTAGAACGAGTTAAATCATCACTTGGCAAAGCAGTTGAAGAGCTTCAATCTCTTGAATCTGTCGCTTCGCCACCCACCAAAAGAATAAAAGTTTCAGTGACAGAACCAACACCTTCAACAAGCAAATCTATCACAGAATCTGTCTCTCAGTTTCTTGAGTCAAACAGCAATGACGAGACCTACGCGATGTCAAAAGATGTAGTAAAAATGATCGAGAGCTATCACCAAGAAAAACGCCTGGCTGCATGTGACAATCCTATTAGTTGGTGGAAAAATACGCAGAATATCTATCCATACTTGAGTAAACTTGCAAGGAAACATTTAGCACGTCCTCCAACAAGCGTACCAAGCGAGAGATTATTTAGCAATGCTGGATTAATATATGATGAAAAGAGAAACAGACTGGCAGCAGAAAAGGCAGAAAAATTAATGTTCCTTAAGCATAACCTTCCTATAATTAAGTTTGAACATTAAACGATGAACATCTTAGTTTACTTTATTTTAATTACTCATTTATAAATATGCCTAATAAAACTTTAAACTTAATATAAATAGTTATCAAGCTAATTAAAGATCTCTTTCTATAAGGGTGGAGGTTGGGGAAAAGGTCGGTGGGGTGCATTTGAGTTGGGTTCACGTCCCGCATCCTGGTAACACAATTATGGTTTCTAATTGTGGCTGAAACTCAACAAAATATAACGAATTTATTTGCAGACGAATTCACTAATTGATTTCTATATTAGTTAGATGTTTGATATTATTTTATGTTCAGAGAAAAGTACAGCAATTATTGTACAATTAATCAATTATACTACATTATAGCTACAGCTCTCTCTATATAATAACTTATTATATACGTTAAACACAACAAATCTCGAATATATCCTAAAAAATAACGAAAATGTAGACATCCGCATCCGCGGATGTTGAAATCAAACATCCTCATCCGCATCCGCATCCGCGGATGTGAAAAATATGACATCCGCTACATCACTATATATATATTATATATATATATATATATATATATAATATATAATATATATATATATATATATTAGATGTAAATGTCTAACATATACGGCTTATGTACACTAAAAATGGATCCATTCTACGAAATATTACACTGCGCGCGAAATGTGTGCAGCACGCATCGACATCGCAAAGTGTAAAGAAGCTCAGGACACCGAAAAGATACGTACTGCACCCAAGGAAAGAAACAATCCTTGAGATGTTGTAGTGAGAGGAACAGTCACAACCCTACTTTCTATGGACTCATTAATTTCTATCGCAAGTACCCATAGTACTCAAAGTGCATTATTCATCAGGAGCAACAAGCTCGCTCAGTGTTTGCGTTTCCCTTTGAAGGTGAATAACTGCACTTGTTGCTTTGATTTTTCGAATCACAAATTGCCATCATTATATTGCTCCATTGCTCCAAGCTTGCTCTACACAAGTTGAACAAAAGCGAGAGCATTTATACGATCTCAACCAATCGTCAAGGGCGTACAGTTGACCTAACCGGGCATTAAAATTTTATCCTAATGGTTCTCTATAAACCGGAAATATGATAGAATATAATAGAATTTTCAAGCTATGTATCATATATATATCTTAAGAAATTCTATATGTAAATAAGATAAGTAAAACCTGTTAAATTATTCCCCCCCCCCCTAATATTGACCTTTTAAACTATGTCCCCCCCCTCTCTGAAGCTGGCGGGGAAAATAGTTTAAAAGATCCGTTTTTTTCTTTTCATGATGTTAGCACGACGTGGGCAACGGGTCACTCGCAAAGAGGCCCCAAAAATATAGCTTCCCTCACCAGCTATCTGCAAAGTTGTCCCAAAGCTGGATCCTATCTGCTGGTGAGGGAAGCTATATTTTTGGGGCCTCTTTGCGAGTGACCCATTGCCCACGTCGGGCTAGCATCATGAAAAAGAAAAAACTATAGTGTTTGGCATTTACCATTACTTATTCGGACTATAGTGGATTTAATTTTCCCAGAAGAGTTCCTTGTTCCATGCACGGTCTGTGTGTATCACATATACCTTACCTTACCTTACAACCTTACAAAGGTTCCGCGTGATGATTTCTCATTTCGCGAAGGTCAAGCTTGTCGCCCCTCCTCTCGAGTTGGCCTGGTGAAGTAGTGAGTTGGATTCTTGCGCTCTCCACCTCACATAGCCAGGTACGCCCGGCTCATCGGGGATTGTTCTGAGCCAGGCGTCTAGTCTTCTTTTGAAGATTTCCACTGCAACTCCCTTCGTGTTTCTTAGGTCTTTGGGCAACTGATTAAACAGTTTTGGTCCTCTCACTACAAAACTATTTTCTTTCAGGGTTAAGGATGTTCCCTGTCTCGCCTTCAATTTGGGAATACGACACAGTCTATCGCTTCTACTTTCCATCGTTGTTTGGGGAGTTATGGGATTCAGAGTAAGATTAGGGACTAGTTTTCCATTATTTTCCAAGTGTAAATAATGGTGTATCTCTCTCTTCTCCTTTCCAGTGAATATAGGTCTAGTTCTCGTAACCTTTCCCAGTAATTTAGTTCTTTGCACCCATTGATCTTGGCTGTGAAGCTTCTTTGGATCCCTCCAGCTGTCTAATGTCTTCTTTTTTATATGGGGAAGTTAGGACCGAGCAGTATTCTAATTTGGGTATTATATATATATATATATATATATATATATATATATATATATATATATATATAATATATATATATATATATATGAGCGATTTAAGGGTTGGTAAAAAAAATACACAGATAAGAGATGAAGTTATATTCCGTTACGTTTCGGCACAAAGCCTTGCTCACACAGAATGACAACATGAGTTAAGTACACAATATTTAAATGCAGATGATCTTTTCCAAACCTACTGGACGAACACTCATGGCTTCACCTGATTGGCTGGTTACTATTGATGCTCCTTGGCCCCGCCCCTTTCTGCTAACTTCACCATAAGGAGGGGCCAAGTGCGAATGCTCCCCAAAACGCACCTCAAAACGCCCCCAAAAAGAAAACCCCCAAATTTTTGTTTTAAATTTTGAAAGGATTGCGTAATGTGTAGGATGCATGCATGCATGTGTAGCGAAAAATAGAGGGGAAAGTGGGTGTTTGAGAGCATGCTGGACTGCTCACAGGCTAGACAAGACACAGAAAAAGATCAGCTAAGGAGGACAGTGACAGGACAAACGGGAGTTCCAGTACTCCCTCTCCTGCCTAACGTCCCCCCCCCCCAGGAGTACTTCCTAGTCGATTGCTGATTGCTCTCTACAATCTCCTCTTTGACATTACAGTAGATGACTAATGTCTTCATTTTTATACGGGAATGTTAAGACTGAGCAATACTCCAATTTTGGTTTGATCAGTGTTTTCAACAGAGGAATAATCATATATCCCTGTCCCTTCTTTTAAAGATTCTCAGTATCTATCCAGTTATTCTTTTTGCTGTGTTTACTGCTACCTTCTTTTGTGTTTCAAATTCCGTGTCATCAGTCATTGTAAAGCCTAAATCTTTTGCTTTCGAATTTCTCTGAATTTCTTGTTCATTTTGGGTATAGAATTCCATGGATTTTAGGTCCTCTCTTCTTCCGTACCTTAATAGTCGAAATTTCTCAGTGTTAAATTTCATGTTACTTGTATTATTAAATTTCAGTTATCATTTTTATTTTTCTACTAATTTTGTTGTCATCGGCAAAGGCTGCTACTGTGCCGCCATTGATAACTTCATCATCTACATCAATTACTATGATTATGAATAGTAAAGCTGATACTGTTAAATTGAACTACAGACCTCTAACTCTGATAAAGATATTCCTTGGACTGTAACTACTTGCTGCCGCTCACTAAGGAAATTGTATGACAATTTACCTATACTTTTCCTGTTATTCCCACATATTTCAGTTTATGTGCTATGACTCCATGATCATACTTGTCGAACGCCTTGGCAAAGTCTGTGTATGTCGCATTGTTTCATTGTTTTCGAGTGCATCAATAATGTTGTTATAGTGTTTCATTAGTTGTGATAGGCATGATCTCCCTGACCGGAATGCTAGTTGGTTATCATTTAATTTTTTCCGAGTTTCCAAAAAATCATAGATTTTTTCTGTAACTATTCTTTCAAGTATTTTCGTGAGATGAGATGTCAGCGACACTGGCCTATAGTTTTTAGCCTCAGATCGGTCCCCCACCCTTTATATATTGGAATTACGTTCACTCTCTATTGTGTGTGTGTGTGTGTGTGTGTGTGTGTGTGTGTGTGTGTGTAGCAGATATGGTATTCCAAGTTCATTTCTGTATTTATACCTAAACCTATAACTACTAAAGTGTTCCTATTTATACCTATTTATACCAGATATTTATATCTATTTTATACCTATTTACACCTATACCCATACAAACATTTATGTTCAATTATTTTCATTATCTAACTGACACCTTTTGAGAAGTAAAATGGAAGGTGGATAACCACATAGAAAAACCCTGTTTTACCATCTTTTTTTATGTTATATGCGAAAAAGTATATTTGTGGTTATTTGACAACTCATAATCATATCCTTGCAAAACCTTGATAATCATCACCTTCAAATATTAACAAAGTTTAGTGAAAATAAAGGAAATAAATCAAACTTTTTTTGAATTATAGTTACCTCACTTTATTATTTACATTTCTTCTCCTTTCTCTCTCTCTCTCTCTCTCTCTCTCTCTCTCTCTCTCTCTCTCTCTCTCTCTCTCTCTCAACATTCTCAACAGCGTAACAGCGTGTAAAATGACGCTGTTACATAATAAACAGGCCTTCATGACAACGGTGTTGATATAATCCTCGAAATTTTTGGCACTGTTTACATACGCAGAAACTGGAAGAGAGTTAAAAGAAAAGAAAAAGCTCATGAAATTAACAATAACATTAACCTGAAAAATAAAATGTAAATAAAATACAGAGAGTTTGGTTGAGTAATTACGAGTTATTTACATTATGAATTACAAAAGGCCACAAAAGTGAACGACAGTCACTCGTAGCCAACTGACTGTAAACAAGACATTTGCTTATAAATGTGCTTATAAAGTCCTCGAAAAATAAGCTGATTTATGAAAAAAATTGTAAGAAAGACTTGTTTAAAAAGACAAGTTTATAAACATGCTTAAGCAAGGTTTTTCAGAGACAAGTTTAATTTTGTTTGGACGTTTAGTTAAAGTTTAGTAAAAGAAACGTTTGAAATACTGTAGAATCTCGTTAAGGTTTTTTTAACTTTTAATATTCTGACTTGTACAGTAATACATTTTTTAATTAATTTTGTTGTTGTTATCATTTTCTTGGTTTGTTCTGTTGTTGTTACCATTTTCTTGGTTTGTTCTGTTGTTGTTACCATTTTCTTGGTTTGTTCTGTTGTTGTTACCATTTTCTTGGTTTGTTCTGTTGTTGTTACCATTTTCTTGGTTTGTTCTGTTGTTGTTACCATTTTCTTGGTTTTTCTGTTGTTGTTATCATTTTCTTGGTTTGTTCTCTTGTTGTTATCATTTTCTTGGTTTGTTGTTGTTGTTACCATTTTCTTGGTTTGTTCTGTTGTTGTTACCATTTTCTTGGTTTGTTCTGTTGTTGTTATCATTTTCTTGGTTTGTTCTGTTGTTGTTATCATTTTCTTGGTTTGTTCTGTTGTTGTTACCATTTTCTTGGTTTGTTCTGTTGTTGTTATCATTTTATTGGTTTGTTCTGTTGTTGTTATCATTTTCTTGGTTTGTTCTGTTGTTTTTACCATTTTCTTGGTTTGTTCTGTTGTTGTTACCATTTTCTTGGTTTGTTATGTTGTTGTTACCATTTTCTTGGTTTGTTCTGTTGCTATTAAGTAAATGAGTACAAGATTTTATTTGCAGACTTAACTATATTAGTAACTATGTTCACATTATATTTTTGTGTCCCCAAATTTAAATGAAGGATACCCTGAAACTTCAGTACTTTAATTTTTTTGGGAGTATTGTGCGTACAATTTTAAACACAGTATATTCTTAACTTTAGTTCATTATATTCGATATGAAGTACAACCATTCGCTGACCTCGCATTCTGAACAACTGGAAAGATTTCTAGTCTGTTACTAGGCGATTTCAAGCCTGTAATATGCTGGAGTTAAAAGATGACAAGCCATATAGCCAACTTAGCTAGGAAACCCAAAACACAATAAATCAGAGGCATCATTCGCCTAAACACTATCATTCAAACCCTAATTACAAGTATCTAAACTCGAAACATACTATTTGTAAGCACCAGTGAGGTGTTTAAATATCAATGCACTGAGTCTGTTTTCTCTCATTCTGAACACCTCAAGAAAGCAGCATGTTTATAATGAAAGAATCATTAGAAATTTGCTTCACGACCATTTAGAAATTTGGTGTGTTTGTGTATAAAAACCGTTATAATAATAATAATAATAATAATAATAATAATAATAATAATAATAATAATTTTCTTCGTAACCATCTTTGTAACCTACAATTTGTGAAATACTCTTTCAATTTTTCTCTTTTCAGTTTTTCTCTATTCTACGACAATGTTAAAATATGAATGTATTAAATGTTAAAAAAGGATAAAATTTATAAAGTATTATTTTCATCCTTTCTTTAAACATGTTTACAATTTTAATGGTGTGGAAAAAGGTGGGGCCAGAAAGATGTTTAGAAAGGTGTTTTTCGAAGTAAAATTCAGGATGATTTACATTTAATTTCAAAAACGCACAACACCCACCAAATTACACACCAATTAGATAGCACGCTGAAGAACTGTAGTTAAATCATATGTTAGTTTTGAAAATCTGGTGAATCTTGCAACCTAAATAGAAAAGTTGTCAGTTGCCATAGAGTAAAGCAATTATCTTTTTAAAAAATAATGTTTGCAATTGTCTAACTTCATGGTGACGGATGGGACGTACAGTTTTACATGGATCTAAACTATATCATCTGGATGCAGATGACAATCACCCATCCAACCACTGAATAGGTCATTCTCGCTTAACCTCGCTGATCTAAAGGGAAGCGGCGTCGTGACGTGAAACTTCTTGTGGGGGGAAACAACCTTTCCTAAATTAGTTATTATTACATACGTCTTATATATTTCAAATGTATACGAAAGTTTAAAAATAATATTTATACCTATATCTACTCTTCTTTGAAATTTATTTCTATACTTATAGCTATACCTCTCAAAGTATATTCCTATACCTTAACTATTTCTACACTTATACCTATACCTCCCAAAATTTATTCCTATGCCTTCATGTATTTTTATACTATACTATTCTATACCTATGACGGGTATGCCATCCTTGGTGTTCGTCCAAATTCCCCAAATAATGACTTTAAAACGGAAAAACTTCTACGTCATTCTTTGCGCTTGCTCGTTAGTCTATATCTGAAAGCGCCATATATATATATATATATATATATATATATATAATATATGAGTGTTTTTGATAAAGGAAGTTATAATTTGAGATTTGTTGAAAATGATGATGACTTTCCCAAAGGTCTCAAAAGCAGATGAGAGAAAATGTTTTGACGTAAATTGGTGACAGTCCGACAGACAGACGCCAAAAACAGAAATTATCACAAAAAGTCGTTCTTTCGAAAAACATGATAATGAACACCGAACCTAAATTAATTATCCATACCAATTTATCTTTCTTTAATATTATTATCATTATTATGATAACTTATCTCGCTAAAGAACAACAACGAACAAACAAACGAACGAATAATAAACACTCGCGAGCGCGCGCAGACGAACAGATGAACAAGCGAATAAATAATAAGTTCGTCGTATCTCACGAGAATTTCGTCGTCGTCGGCGGCGAAAATAAAAAAATAATTCGGGAATAATTTGTTTACATCTTCGTGGATTCTCTTTCTTAATTATAATAAATTAACGAAAACCTTCCGGGTTTTTTTTTTGTTTTTTTTTTTGTTTTTGTTTTTGTTTTTTTAATCCTCGCTCGAAGGGAAGTTATCTGAGACACGAAAGGAAGGAAGTTCGTGGAATTTGCAAAGTTAACCCCCGCTTTTCTTTATTTAGCCGTTTATGGGGACCTAAACAATGTTAACTTTTGACTTAAGTGGTGATGCAGTTAAACTCGGAAATAGGTTTTAGATTTAATATATATTATATATATATATATATATATATATATATATATATATATATATATATATATACAGCAAAAATGGCCGCACGGGAATTGAAGTCCAGACCTCCAGAGTAGAAGTCGTGAGCGTTACTATCACTCTTACTCAGGAGGCCCCTGTTTCGAATCATGCCGGGAAACATCTTTATTTTATACAACGCCCACGATTTCTACTCTGGAGGTCCGGGCCTTGAATCCTGTGCGGGTATTTTTGCTTCATATATGTATATACAGTATATATATATACCAGTAATCACACAGTGTTAAAAGAATTTTGTATTAACTGTATTTTATATATATAATGTTGATTACAGTTAAAATTTGCGATTAAAAATTCTCCTTTTGAATATTTTAAAATTTATGAATTGATTTTCTTTTTTACAGTTTGCGCCGCGTTACGTTCGCCTGATGAGGGATTTTTTATTTTTTTTTTATTTTCCTCTGCTTCAGTGGTCCTATGACAAAATGAACTGGAATAAATATAGGGGGGAATTCATTTTCGTAACATCCGCACACACACACACACACACACACACACACACACACACACACAGTATAATATATTAATATATATATATATATATATATATATATATATATATATATATATATATGAACTGAAAATGAAAACATGTTGAATGGTGGACTGTAAATTGACTCGAACTGTAAATAGTGAACTGTAAATACTTCTTTGCCAAAATCCACAATAAACTAAAACGATGATGAAATGAATAACTGAAAAACTTGACGAGAAGGATTTTCCATGCATGGACTTCAACAGGAATACTTAATTTCTGTTAATTATTTTACATTACTATAATTATTCCTGTTCATTATGCATCAACTGAATATCTTTCCTTCACTGTAACTGTTTCGAATTGTAAATTGTAACTATAAATTCATACGAAATTTACTGTATGAACAGACTATATTTTGTATACCCAAAATTTATAACTTTGACGAATATAAATTTTTTTTACAGAAACATTTGTTGTCCGCACGCACGCGCGCGCGAGGAGAAAAAAATATGACGCATTCCTCAAACAACTTTCAAAATCTATTATATATATAGGGTGTCTCAAAAGTCACTATCTATTTTGAAAAATAATGGGAATTACGAAAAACTGGTTTAAGACATGAAAAATATATTTATTTCAAAGTAAGTGCCACAAAGAATTAGTGCTATTTAATTATCTGTCTCCACATGGCGACCATCAGTGTCTCTACAGAGCTCAAAGCGATAAGTTGTTTCCCGGAACACACTTTCCAGCATTTGAGGTGTTATTTTCTGAACTGCATCGGTAATACGATTTTGAAGTTCGGCTACATCACTAATTCTTCTACCAGTGTACACCTTAGACTTAGTGAAACCCCAGGCGAAAAAATCTAATGGTGTTAAATCGGTGAACGTGCTGCCCATGGTTGTGTTCCTCCACGACCAATCCAGCGACCGGGGAAGCGTCTGTCAAGATAATCACGTACAATTATTGCATAATGGCACGGTGCTCCATCCTGCTGAAAAACTACTGTGTCAAGAATGCCATCTGTAAGAAGTTGAGGTTCGAGAAATTGTTCAAGCATGTCAAGATAATAAACCAATTAACTTTTTTTAAATACACAAATTTGCACCAGAAGTACATATCTTTATGTCAGCATAGCATTTTTTAAAAAACATCTAATGTCACCGAAATAGATAGTGACTTTTGAGACACCCTGTATATATAACAACAATTAATCGCTAGAGGTAACCCCTAAAAAAAGATTGTATTTATCTCCTTTTTTTAATGCAGGAAGGAGGGGCCAAGGGCAAATGCCCGCAAAAAGCGCCCTTCCCATAGAAGAAGAGAGCCAGCAAAATATCTGAATGAAATACAGTTTCTTTTAGTTTGTTGGTGATATGAATTTCTTCGTACTACGCATGACTCCATTACTGATGCAAGGGAAAATTTTATAGTCGTTGGAGCCGAGCTGCGCGCCGAAATTTATGGCTTGTAAAACATTTTTTTCTAAGGTAATACGACCTAGTGCTAAAAAGAATGAGCCATTCTCTATAACGTATGCTATTTATTACCTAAGGCTTTGGATAATTAAACATTAAATTAAATTATTGGGCTTCCTAATTTCAAATTCTGATATATATATATATATATACAGGGTGTCCATAAATTATTTTTAAAAATTTAACTCCATTTCAAATGAATTTGCAAAAAAATTTATGAACACACTGTGTGTATATATATATATCATATATATTTCTCCGACCATAACCTAATCGATATACAATTGAAGTTAGCACCCAGAGGTCCGAAACGCATCCCTGAGAGGCAGAAGGAATATTTGAAGGCTTAAACATAAATTCAAAGAAAGTAGATTGGGAAAGTGTAAATAAAGATTTAAAGGAAGTAAATTGGGAATTGCTACTTCACGAGAAGACTCCGGAACAAATACTAGGTATAATGGAGTCTGAAACCAAATCTATATTACTGGACCATGTTCCAGAGAGACAAAATAGAAAATGTAGCAAGCTGGAGAGAAAAATCAGGACACTATTTAGACAACGGAAGCAAACCGTAAAACACCTCCACAGATGCAAAACTGATGCAAGGAGACTCAAACTAGAGAGGAAACTAGGCGAAATAGAAATGGACCTAAAGCAAACATTCATGCATAAGACAAACGAGGAGGAAAACATGGTAGCAGAAAACATAAAAAATAACCCAAAATACTTCACTTTAGCGAAAAGGAAATTGCAGTGCAAAGAGATACGTACTCATTGGTCCGTTGATACACGGGGGGGCCAAACACACAAATGACCACCCAAAAAATGAGCGAACTGCTTAAGGAACAATTTAACTCTGTGTTTAGCACCCCTAAGTCCAAGATGAAAGTAGAAAACGCAGACGAATTTTTCGACATTGATACAAATCAGCCAAGGACAAATTCTAGCACAAACCTATGAATGGACTTACAGTTCTCGGAAGGAGATGTAATTAAGGTTCTATCACAGATGCGAGACAATTCGGCACCAGGGCCAGACACATGAAGTGCCACATTTCTGAAGAAATGTAAAGAGGGTATTGCCAAACCGCTATAGTTACTATGGAGGAAATCACTCGACACAGGACAAATTCCATTGCCATTAAAGAACGCGAACATTGACCCTTTATTCAAAGGTGGTAACAAAGCAATGCCCAAGAATTATCGACCGGTAGCTCTCACCTCACACCTTATAAAGTGCTTTGAACGTATAATTAGAAGTGAAACTACCTACGACCTACAAGAAAAGAAATTATACAACCCAAATCAACATGGTTTCAGGGCTGGAAGATCATGCCTTTCACAGCTATTAGACCACCAGGAGAAAATATTGGAAACACTGTGTCGAGGACAAAACATAGATGTAATATATACTGACTTTACTAAATCCTCCGATAAATGTGACTATGGAATTATTGCTCATAAACTTAAGAATACAGGAATTACTGGAAAGCTGGGAAGATGGATATTTAATTTCTTGACGCAAAGAACACAAAAAGTGGTGGTAAATGGAGTCAAATCGGAAGTCTCGGAAGTAGAGAGCTCTGTCCCACAAGGGATAGTACTAGCTCACTTGCTGTTCATAATAATGATTGCAAATATTGATACATATATCAATGACAGTATTGTATCATATTTCGCAGATGACACAAAGATATGCAAAGAAATATTAAACGAAGGCGACATAGAAAGATTACAAATCGACATTGAAACATTATTCCAGTGGGAAGAAGACAACAATATGAAGTTCAACGAAGAAAAATTCCAACTTCTAAGATATGGTAATAACAAGGAGTTACAGAAAAAGGGTACAAAACTCTTCAAGCCAAACAGATAACACCAAATCCACAAGTCAGGGATCTTGGAGTAATAACGTTATCGGATGCAGAATTCAGAGAGCACTATAACATCAAAATTACAAGGGCTAGAAAAATAATGGGAATCATCTGGAGGAGCTTCCGCAGCAGAAAAGCAAACATTATGCTCAACTTATGAAAGAGTCTAGTCCTACCAATAATTGAGTATTGCTCAGTACTCACAAGCCCAAGCCCATACAGAAAACGAGACATTGCCAACATTGAAGCTATACAAAGGACTTTTACCTTCTAAGATAGAGGAAACGGAAGGTGAAGACTACTGGTCTCGACTACAATCACTGGAACTCTACTCTCTCGAAAGAAGGCGCGAGCGGTACACAATACTATACATATGGAAAATACTTGAGGGCTCTGTCCCTAACCTTAGAAATGAAATAGAAACAAACTTGAATGAGAGAAGAGGCAGATTTTGTACTATCCTAGCTGCGGTGGGACAAGGGGCCATGAAAACGAAGATGGAAAATAACCTCAGAATACGAGGCCCAAAGCTTTTTTCAATGTCCTACCAAAAGAAGTGAGGAATCTCCAGCTCACCGACCTGAATAACTTGAAGAACCAGCGCAAAGTCCCTGACCAGCCATGAGTGGCTGGCTACGAGGGCAGGAGGAGATCAGACAGCAATTCCCTTCTTTACCAAACCCAGCAAATGAGGCGGGATGCTGCAGAGGGGTCGACCGTAGGTCGATTCTGAACTGCCGTTCGAACTCACCTGAAGTAACCTAAAGTAAGTAAGTATATCATTATGTAAAGCTGACACACGTTCTGGCATTCCATTGATGAGCTTTGCCATTTGTTCTTGAGGACAATTATCGTGGTGTCTATTATTTACTTCAGTTAAACTCTGAATATATATACACACACTCGTATGTAACTCAGACGGATTGGACGACAAAGCAGCCAAATGTAAAATAGTTGCCATATACATATATTTCTATTAACACTCTAAGCTAAGGCTACATCGTTGCCACGTCGTATAAAAGCTTCACGTTAAGTTAGCGAAGTTACGCAACGTTGGATCTGTTTAGATAGTGGGTGGGTTCCCGTCCTGTACGTTCAAAATGTAGTGATCTGTGGTAGGATCCTACTTAAACTTTAGTGTCCTCCATCCCATAATCTTTTTTTGTCGTTCCAAGAGGAGGTTAAACCTCATTTTTTATTGTTATTATTATTATTATATTATTATTATTATTATTAGTTAGAGTATCTTTGTTAAGTGTCAACTCCCTAGAAATAAAGCATGAGCGATATACAGTACTCAAGGGATATGTCACAAACGAAGATCGAATATGTGGCCCAAAACTTTTCAACGCGCTGCCAAAGGAAACGAAAAACCTCCAGCACACCACCCTGAATAATTCCAAGAACCAACTGGACAGGTTCTTGTCCAAAGTCCCTGACCAGTCATGCATGGCTGGATACGAAGGCAGGAGGAAAATGGAAACCAACACTTTCTTCAACCAAATCCGCCAGTGAGGCGGGTCCTGAACAAACTGCTCGAAGCCATCAAGGAAGATAAAGTAATATATATATATATATATATATATTATTTTTTTTTTTTCAGCAAGAGGGGCCAAGGGCGAATGCCCGCATAAACGTCTCTTCAACAATAGATACAGAAGAGAACCAAAATTAAGGCTTAACGTTTTATATATATATATATATATATATATATATGATGAATTTCACAATTAAACACGTGAAATGAATGAATGATGTAAACCCACAAAGAAAAAGAAAAATTATTCCAATTATTCTAAATACACGAAAGGCCTTGGAATCATTTTTCTTTTTCCTTGTGGATTTTCATCATCATATATATATATATATATATATATATATATATATATATATATATATATATATACATATATATATATATATATATAGAGAGAGAGAGAGATAGAGAGAGAGAGAGAGAGAGAGAGAGAGAGAGAGACTGAGGCAGAAATAATAATTGTAACAATAAGTGTTGCCACAGACTTTCAGATTTTATTGAGATAAATCCTGCTGATAATTTCCATCGAAGCAGAGAACAAATCTTGAACCAAAATGAACAAGAAAGTTATATATATATATATATAATATATATATATATATATATATATATATATATATATTTTCCCTGTTCTTTGAACAATTTGAAAAACATCAAATGAACAAACCTCCATTTCTGTTTTTGTTTTCTTCATATAAACGACAGAGACGTGGCGATTTTATTCTTCCATCTTTAATCTGTGTGACGATACCAATTAGTTGATTTTGATATACGATTAATAATATATCGTTATTGTTAGTTTATACAACGATGCTCTCTAGTGTACGATTTCTATGTGTGCATAACGTAAGTGTCGAGCTAGTTTATATATTTTCCTCTTTCCTGTAAAATTTCCTTGACTACTTTTCCAGGGTCAAGGTATTTTTTTTTCAACCTTTTACCGTACCCACTTCTGGTGGGGAGAAAACGGAGGGTGGCGAGACTACCTTATTCTTTTCTATCCAGTTTTCTAATGTTGCTAGAATAATTAAAAAAATGCAGTAATTTAATAGCAGGAACCTCCCGAGTGAACCGAAAGCCTGAACGTGATTTAATTTGTCCTGCAGCTCGTGTTATATTGTTTGGTGTAAAATCAAACCTAGTAATATTCTCTCCTTGAAATTATTCTTCTTCAAAAAAGCTGTCCTATATTATTTTATTTTAGATTTTGAGGAACAAGATCACTAAAAACTAGTACCACTGAGCGCTTAATATTTTATATAAATCTTTTAGATCATCTGTTAATATATTATTTTTCTTTAAAGATCCAGTACCCGTGATTCTTTGATTTTTCTTGTCGCAAAGCTGTAAAAAAATTTTGGATTTTCCTTGATTGCTTTACAGTATTTTATCTTCTCTCTGTGTATGCTTTTCAGTTAGAACTTGTATGTCACGGTCAATACCCTCCAGTTTATCAGAAACCACTTCTCTGGTCTTTGCAAATATTTAATTTCGCAGTTACTCTCTTTCTCTTGAGGAACAGTGTTCGATTTTCTCTCTCAAATTTGTTTCTCTTTCCTCTTGCTTGTTTTTTCCGGAACATATTTCTCCAAATTTTCTTTCGTGTTCGCTTCAAATGAAAATATCTCTTCTGCTGTTTTTGTCTTTAAAAATGGTTTCCAACCAGTCTAATACTGCACACTTGATAATATGTCTTCCGCATTTGTGGCGTTGGAGTTTAGGTTTAAGGCTTTTAGAGTTACTTGTTTCATTATTTTTTTTTCGATGTTTTTCTGATGGAATCGTCATATTCGTTATTATGTCTATAAGTTGTGATCGATCAATGTAGGAGTTATTATCATATATTAACAATTAAGCTATTTGGAAATAATAGTAAATCCAGGCAGTTGTTTTCATAATTTCTGTTATCTCTGTATTAACAAATTCAACCGAAAGGGACAGAACCTTTCTTGCTTGCTTCTGGTCTTCACATGGATTTCCTTCGTCTTATTAACATATTCAGTTCTCCCTATCGTTTAATATAAGTGGGAAGTTAAAATCTCCCCATATTAATGCATTGGGAGTTGGGGATTTAAAGAGTTTTATCAAGCTTCTGAATTCAGTTCTTATATATATATACATATATAATAAAAAAATAACTGCTTGGATTTGGTTGGTATTCGCGAATAACACCAACTTAATCAATGATATTAAAATAACATCAACAAATAATCTCAGATCACAATATTATCGAGGTACCCACCAATATGGCGAAAGCACTGAAAGAAAATACTCATACTGAAGAAAGAAGCAAATTTGAGATTTTTAATCTAAACTCTAACTTAGAGTTTAGATTAAAAATCTCAAGTTTGCTTCTTTCTTCAGTATTATACTCGTAGTCTTAAAGTCTCTAAGACTATAAATTGGGAAGAAATCGGATCCCATATTGCACAAATAGTGGAAAACAGTCTTAGAGGATAAAACGACCGAAGGA
Organism: Bathynomus jamesi; assembly: GCA_023014485.1. NCBI lineage: Eukaryota > Metazoa > Arthropoda > Malacostraca > Isopoda > Cirolanidae > Bathynomus > Bathynomus jamesi. The sequence continues at coordinate 145,112 of JAJOZX010010057.1, forward strand.
ATGCTAATAACCTTAGAAAAAAAGACGCTAAAGATCTTAGAAAAATATGTTCCGAAAGTACAGCCAAAGGAAAAGAGGAACTAATTCGAGAGGCAAAAGCGAACACTATTCCGCAAGAGAAGGAGAGTAGCCACGAAGTTAATTACCTGACCAGACAACAACACCTAAAACGTGATACAAGTATAATCAAAAGTATGGATAGGGAAATACAAGCTCTAATTAAAGGCCATTCAGAGAGAGAAGAGGAAGATACTGTGAAAACAATAAAAGATAACCCAAAATACTTCTATAGCTTTACGAAAAGAAAAACAAAAACGCGGTTCACTATTCTACCCTTAAGGAGAAAAAATAATGAACTAACCGATGATCAAATGAAATATTTGGAATATTGAGAGCTCAATATGAATTTCCTTTCAGTAGTCCAAATAGAGACAAAGCAGTACCTGTCAGAAATACCTTTTTTGTAGAGGAATTAAAATAAGAATCGATAATTGATTTTGAATTTACCACAGAAGATATAGCG